>JAUNZM010001704.1:0-55307 GCA_033459285.1 Clamator glandarius
GCTTCTAGAGGCCTCCAGGACCCTTCTGACAGCCCCCAGACCCTTCTAGAGCCCCCCAGGACCCTTCTAAAAGCCCCCAGACCCTTCTAGAGCCCCCCAGGACCCTTCTATAAGCCCCCAGACCCTTCTAGACGCTCCCCGGATCCTTCTAAAAGCACCCAGACCCTTCTAGAGCCTCCCAGGACCCTTCTAAAATCCCTCAGACCTTTCTAGAGGCCACCAGGACCCTTCTAAAAGCCCTCACACCCTTCTGGAGTCCCCCAGGACCCTTCTAAAAGCCCCCAGACCATTCTAGAGCCACACAGGACCCTTCTAAAAGCCCCCAGACCCTTCTAGAGGCCCCCAGGACCCTTCTAAAATCCCCCAGACCTTCTAGAGTTCCCCAGGGCCACTCTAATGGTCCCCAGACCCTTCTAGAGCCCCCCAGGACCCTTCTAAAAGCCCCCAGACCCATCTAGAGCTCCCCAGGACCCTTCTAAAATAACCCAGACCCTTCTAGAGGCACCCAGGGCCCCTCTAATGGTCCCCAGAACCTTCTAGATCACCCAAGGACCCTTCTAAAAGACCCCAGAGCCTTCTAGACCCTCCCCGGATCCTTCTAAAAGCCCCCAGACCCTTCTAGAGCCCCCCAAGACCCTTCTAAAATCCCCCAGACCCCTCTAGAACCTCCACGGACCCTTCTAAAAGCCCCCAGACCATTCTAGAGCTCTCCAGGACCCTTCTAAAAGCCCCCAGACCATTCTAGAGCTCTCCAGGAACCTTCTAAAATCCCCCAGACACTTCTAGAGGCCCCTAGGACCCTTCTAAAAGACTGCAGACCATTATAGAGCCCCCCAGGACTCTTCTAACAGCCCCCTGACCCTTCTAGAGCCCACCAGGACCCTTCTAAAAGCCTCAAGACCCTTCTAGAGGCCCGCAGGACCCTTCTGAAAGCCCCCAGACGCTTCTAGAGCCCCCCAGTACCCTTCTAAAATCCTCCAGACCATTCTAGAGCCCCCCAGGTCTCTTCTAAATGCCCCCAGACCATTCTAGAGCTCCCCGGGACCCTTCTAAAAGTCCCCAGACCCTTCTAGACCCACCCAGGACCCTTCTATAAGCCCCCAGACCATTCTAGAGCTCTCCAGGACCCTTCTAAAAGCCCCCAGACCATTCTAGAGCTCTCCAGGAACCTTCTAAAATCCCCCAGACACTTCTAGAGGCCCCTAGGACCCTTCCCAAAGCCCGCAGACCCTTCTAGAGGCACCCAGGACCCTTCTAAAAGACTCCAGACCATTATAGAGCCCCCCAGGACTCTTCTAACAGCCCCCTGACCCTTCTAGAGCCACCCAGAACCCTTCTAAAAGCCTCAAGACCCTTCTAGAGGCCCGCAGGACCCTTCTGAAAGCCCCCAGACGCTTCTAGAGCCCCCCAGTACCCTTCTAAAATCCTCCAGACCATTCCAGATCCCCCCAGGTCTCTTCTAAATGCCCCCAGACCATTCTAGAGCTCCCAGGGACCCTTCTAAAAGTCCCCAGACCCTTCTAGACCCACCCAGGACCCTTCTATAAGCCCCCAGACCATTCTAGAGCTCCCCAGGACCCTTCTAAAAGCCAACAGACCCTTCTAGAGCCCCCCAGGACCCTTCTAATACCCCCAGAGCCTTCTAGATGCCCCCAGGGCCCTTATAAAAGAACCCAGACCCTTCTAGAGCCCCACAGGACTCTTCTAAAAGCCCCCAGACCCTTCTAGAGCCTCCCAGGACCCTTCTAAAAGCCTCCAGACCCTTGTAGAGGCTTCCAGGACCCTTCTAAAAGCCCCCAGACCATTCTAGAGCTCCCCAGGACCCTTCTAAAAGCCAACAGACCCTTCTAGAGCCCCCCAGGACCCTTCTAAAATCGCTCAGACAATTCTAGAGGCCCCCAGGACCCTTCTAATACCCCCAGAGCCTTCTAGATGCCCCCAGGACCCTTATAAAAGAACCCAGACCCTTCTAGAGCCCCACAGGACTCTTCTAAAAGCCCCCAGACCCTTCTAGAGCCTCCCAGGACCATTCTAAAAGCCTCCAGACCCTTCTAGAGGCTTCCAGGACCCTTCTGACAGCTCCCAGACACTTCTAGAGCACACCAGGACCCTTCTAAAAGCCCCCAGACACTTCTAGAGCCCCCCAGGACACTTCTAAAAGCCACCAGACCCTTCTAGAGCTCCCCAGGACCCTTTTAAATGCCCCCAGACCCTTCTAGAGCCCCCCAGGACCCTTCTAAAAGCACTCAGACCCTTCTAGAGACCTCCAGGACCCTTTTAAAAGCCCCCAGACCCATCTAGACCCTCTCCGGATCCTTCTAAAAGCAGCCAGACACTTCTAGAGCCTCCCAGGACCATTTTAAAATCCCTCAGACACTTCTAGATGCCCCCAGGACCCTTCTAGAAGCCCCCAGACACTTCTAGAGCCCCCCAGGACCCTTCTAAAAACCCCCAGACCATTATAGAGCTCCCCAGGACCCTTCTAAAATCCCCCAGACCCTTCTAGAGCCCCCCAGGACCGTTCTAAAAGCACCCAGACACTTCTAGGCTTTCAGAAGATTCCTGGGGGCCTCTAGAATTGTCTGGGGGATATTAGAATGCTCCTGGGGCGCTAAAGAAGGGTCTGGGAGCTATTAGAAGGGTCCTGGGGGGCTCTAGAAGGGTCTGGGGGCTCTTAGAAGGGTTCTGGGAGGCTCTAGAAGGGTCTGGAATCTTTTAGAATGGACCTTGTGGGCTCTAGAAGGGTCTGGGTGCATTTAGAAGGGTCCTGTGGGGCTCTGTAAGGGTCTGGACGCTTTTAGGAGGGTCCTGGTGGGCTCTAGATGTGTCTGAGGACTTTTAGAAGGGTCCTGGGGGCCTCTAGAAGGGTCTGGGTGCTTTTAGAAGGGTCCTGGGGGGCTCTAGAATGGTCTGTGGGCTTTTGGAATGGTCCTGGGGGGCTCTAGAATGATCTCGGGGCTTTGTTAAGGGTGCTGGGGTCCTCTAGTAGGGTCTGGGGTCTTTTAGAAGGGTCCTGGGGGCGTGTATAAGTGTCTGTGGACTCTTAGAAGGGTTCTGGGGGGCTCTAGAAGGGTCTGGGGGCTTTTAGAATTGTCCTGGGAGGCTCTAGAAGGTTCTGGGGGCTTTTGGAAGGGTCCTGGGAGGCTCTAGAAGCGTCTGGGGGCTTTTAGAAGAATCCTGGTGGCTTCTAAAAGGGTCTGCGAACTTCTAGACTGGTCCTGGGGGCATCTAGAAGTGTCTGGCTGTTTTTAGAAGGGCCCTGGGGGGCTCTAGAAGGGTCTGGGGTCTTTTAGAAGGATCCGGGGAGGGTCTAGAAGGGTCTGGGGGTATTTAGAAGGGTCCGGGGAGGGTGTAGAAGGGTCTGGGTTCTTTTAGAAGGGTCCTGAGGGGGTCTAGAAGGGTCTGCGGTCTTTTAGAAGGGTCCTGGAAGGATCTAGAAGCGTCTGGGTGCTTTTAGAAGGGTCCTGGGAGGCTCTAGAAAGGTCTGAGGCTTTTAGAAGGGTCCTGGGTGGCTCTAAAAAGGTCTGGGGGCTTTTAGAAGTGTCCTGGGTGGATCTGGAAGGGTCTGCGGTCTTTTAGACGGATCCTGGTGGCCTCTAGATGGGTCTGGGAGCTTTTAGAAGGGTCCTGGTGTATTCTAGAAGGGTCTGGGGGCATTTGGAACGGTCCTGGGGTGCTCTAGAAGGGTCTGGGGGCTTTTAGAAGGGTCCTGGGGGGCTCTAGAAGGGTCTGGGGGCTTTTAGAAAGGTCCTGAGAGGCTCTAGAAGGGTCTGGGTGCTTTTAGAATGGTCCTGGGTGCTCTAGAAATGTCTGGGTGCTTTTAGAAGGGTCCTAGGGGCCTCTAGTGGTGTCTAGGGACTTTTAGAAGGGTCCTGGATGGCTCTAGAAGGGTCTGGGGGCTTTTAGAAGGGTCCTACGGGCCTCTAGTGGTGTCTAGGGACTTTTAGAATGGTCCTGGGGGCTCTAGAAGGGTCTGGGGGCTTTTAGAATTGTCCTGGGAGGGTCTAGAAGGTTCTGGGGGCTTTTGGAAGGGTACTGGTGCCTCTAGAAGGGTCTGGGGGCTTTTAGAAGAATCCTGGTGGTATCTAAAAGGGTGTGCGGACTTTTAGAAGGGTCCTGTGGGCCTCTAGAAATGTCTGGCTGTTTTTAGAAGGGCCTTGGGGCCTCTAGAAGGGTCTGGGGGCTTTTAGAAGGATCCGGGGAGGGTCTAGAAGGGTCTGGGGGCTTTTAGAAGGGTCCGGGGAGGGTGTAGAAGTGTCTGGGGTCTTTTAGAAGGGTCCTGGGGGGCTCTAGAAGGGTCTGGGGGCTTTGAGAAGGGTTCTGGGGGGGTCTAGAAGGGTCTGGGGGTTTCAGAAGGGTCCTGGTGGCCTCTAGAAGGGTCTGGGTGCTTTTAGAAGGGTCCTGGGTGGCACTAGAAGGGTCTGGGGGCTTTTAGAAGGGTCCTGGGTGGCTCTAGAAGGGTCTGGGGGCTTTTAGAAGGGTCCTGGGTGCCTCTAGAAGGGTCTGGGGACCTTTAGAGGGGCCCTTGGGGCCTCTAGAAGGGTCTGGGGGATTTTGGAAGGGTCCTGGGGGGCTCTAGAAGGGTCTGGTGGCTTTTAGATGTGTCCTGGGAGGCTCTAGAAGGGCCTGGGGGCTTTTAGAAGGGTCCTGGGGGCCTCTAGAAGTGTCTGGGGGCTTTTAGAAGGGTCGTGGGGGCCTGTAGAAGGGTCTAGGGGATTTTAGATGGATCCGGGGAGGTTCTAGAAGGGTCTGGGTGCTTTTAGAATGGTGCTGGGAGGCTCTAGAAGGGTCTGGTGTCTTTTAGATGGGTCCTGGGTGGCTATAGAAGGGTCTGGTGGCTTTTAGAAGGGTCCTGGGTGGCTCTAGAAGGGTCTGGGGCCTTTTCAAAGGACCCTGAAGGTCTCCAGAAGGGTCTGGGGGCTTTTAGAAGGGTTCTGGGGGGATCTAGAATCGTCTGGGTGCTTTTAGAAGGGCCCTAAAAGGCTCTAAAGGGTCTGGGGCCTTTGTACTCACCTGCAGGGAGACACCAGGATCAAGCAGGTGGGTTTCCCAGGCCCGGCTCATCCTTTGCACTCCGGGTGTGCTGACCCCTGCGAATTCCCCAAATGTGCAAAATTAAAATTTTTGCTCTAGAAGCACCCAGACCCTTCTAGAGCCCCCCAGGAACCTTCTAAAAGCACCCAGACACGTCTAAAAAGTCCCCAGACCCTTCTAGAGCCCCATACGACCCTTCAAGAAGTCCCCAGACCTTTCTAGAGCTTCCTAGGACCGTTCTAAAAGCCCCCAGACACTTCTAGAGGCACCCAGGACGCTTCTAAAAGCCCCCAGACCCTTCTAGAGTCCTCCAGGACCCTTCTGAATGCCCCCAGAACATTCTAGAGCCACCCAGGACCCTTCTAAAATAATCCAGACCCTTCTAGAGCCCCCCAGGACCCTTCTAAAAGCCCCCAGACCCTTCTAGAGCCCCCCAGGACCCTTCTAAATGCTCCCAGACCCTTCTAGAGTACACCAAGACCCTTCTAATAGCCCCCAGACACTTCTAGAGGCCCCCAGGACCATTCTGAAAGCCCACAGATCCTTCTAGAGACCACCAGGACCCTATAAAAACACCCAGACCCTTATAGAGTCACCCAGGACCCTTCCAAAAGCCCCCAGACCCTTCTAGAGGAACCCAGGACCGTTCTAAATGCCCCCAGACACTTCTAGAGCCCCCCAGGACCCTTCTAAAAGCACCCAGACCTTTCTAGAGACCACCAGGACCCTTCTAAAAGCCCTCAAACCCTTCTAGACCCTCCCCGGATCCTTCTAAAACAACCCAGACCCTTCTAGATCCTCCCAGGACCCCTCTAAAATCTCTCAGACCCTTCTAGAGGCCCCCAGGACCCTTCTAAAAGCCCCCAGAGCCTTCCAGATGCCCCCAGGACCCTTCTAAAAGCCCCCACACCCTTCTAGAGCCCCCTAGGACCCTTCTAAAAGCCTCCAGATCCTTCTAGAGCCACCCAGGACCCTTCTAAAATCCCTCAGACCCTTCCAGATGCCCCCAGGACCCTTCTAAAAGTCCCCACACCCTTCTAGAGCCCCCTAGGACCCTTCTAAAATCCCCCAGACCTATCTAGAGCCTCCCAGGATCCTTCTAAAAGCCCGCAGACACTTCTAGAGGCCCCCAGGACCCTTCTAAATGCCCCCAGACCCTTCTAGAGCCCCCCAGGACCCTTCTAAAAGTCCCCAGACCCTTCTAGAGCCCCATAGGACCCTTCTAAAAGTCCCCAGACCCTTCTAGAGCCCCATACGACCCTTCTAAATGCCCCCAGACCATTCTAGAGCCCCCCAGGACCCTTCTAACAGCCCCCTGACCCTTCTAAATGCCCCCAGGACCCTTCTGAAAGCCCCCAGACCCTTCTAGAGCCTCCCAGGAACCTTCTAAAAGCCCTCACACCCTTCTAGAGGCCCCCAGGACCCTTCTAAAAGCCCCCAGACCCTTCTAGAGTCCCACTGGACCCTTCTAAAAGCCCCCAGACCCTTCTAGAGACACCCAGGACCCTTCTAAAAGCACCCAGACCCTTCTAGAGCCCCCCTGGACCCTTCTAAAAGGCCCCAGACCCTTCTAGAGACCCGCAGGACCCTTCTAAAAGCCCCCAGACCCTTCTAGACCCTGTTAGACCCTCCCAGGACCCTTCTAAAATACTCTAGACCATTCTAGAGCCCCCCAGTACCCTTCTAAAAGCCGCCAGACCCTTCTAGATCCTCCCCGAATCCTTCTAAAAGCCCCATACCCTTCTAGAGACCCCCAGGACCCATCTAAAAGCCCCCAGACCTTTGTAGAGCCCCTCAGGACCCATCTAAATGCCCCCAGACCCTTCTAGAGCCCCCCAGGACCCTTCTAAAAGTCCCCAGACCCTTCTAGAGCCTCCCAGGACCCTTCTAAAAGACCCCAGTCCATTCTAGAGCCCCCCAGGACCCTTCTGAAAGCCCCCAGACCCTTCTAGAGCCCCATACGACCCTTCTAAAAGTCCCCAGACCCTTCTAGAGCCCCCCAGGACCCTTCTAAATGCCCCCAGACCATTCTAGAGCCCCCCAGTACCCTTCTAACAGCCCCCTGACCCTTCTAAATGCCCCCAGGACCATTCTAAAAGCCACCAGACCCTGTTAGACCCTCACAGGACCCTTCTAAAATACTCCAGACCATTCTAGAGCCCCCCAGTACCCTTCTAAAAGCCGCCAGACCGTTCTAGAGCCTCCCCGAATCCTTCTAAAAGCCCCATACCCTTCTAGAGATCACCAGGACCCATCTAAAAGCCCCCAGACCTTTCTAGAGCCCCCCAGGACCATTCTAAAAGCCCCCAGACCCTTCTAGACTCTGCCCAAATCGTTCTAAAAGCACCCAGACCCATCTGGAGCCTCCCAGGACCCTTCTAAAAGCCCCCAGACCATTCTAGAGGCCCCCAGGACCCTTCTAAAAGGCCCCAGACCCATCTAGAGCCCCTCAGGACCCTTCTAAAAGCCCCCAGACCCTTCTAGAGGTCCCCAGTACCCTTCTAAAATCACCCAGACCCTTCTAGAGCTGCACAGGACCCTTCTAGAAGCCCCCAGACCCTTCTAGAGACTCCCAGGACCCTTCTAAAAGCCCCCAGACCCCTCTAGAGCCCCCCAGGACCCTTCTAAAAGCCCCCAGACCCTTCTAGACCCTCCCCGCATCCTTCTAAAAGCACCCAGACCCTTCTAGAGCCTCCCAGGACCCTTCTAAAATCCCGCAGAGCCTTCTAGATGCCCCCAGGACCCTTCTAAAAGCCCTCACACCCTTCTGGAGCCCCCCAGGACCCTTCTAAAAGCCCCCAGACCATTCTAGAGGCCCAAAGAATCCTTCTAAAAGCCCCCAGACCATTCTAGAGCCCACCAGGACCGTTCTAAATGCCCCCAGACCCTTCTAGATGCCCCCAGTACCCTTCTAAAAGACACCAGAGCCTTCTAGATGCCCCCAGGACCCTTCTAAAAGCCCTCACACCCTTCTGGAACCACCCAGGACCCTTCTAAAAGCCCCCAGACCCTTCTAGAGCCCCCCAGGACCATTCTAAAAGCCTCCAGACCCTTCTAGAGTCCCGCAGGACACTTTTGAAAGCCCCCAGACCCTCCAGAGCCACCCAGGACCCTTCTGAAAGCTCCCAGACCCTTCTAGAGCCCCCCAAGACCCTTCTAAAAGCCCCCAGACCCTTCTAGAGCCCCCCAGGACCCTTCTAAAAGCACCCAGACCCTTCTAGATCCCCCCAGGACCCTTCTGAAAGCCCCCAGACCCTTCTAGAGCCCCCCAGGACCCTTCTAAAAGCCCCCAGACCATTCTAGAGGCCCCCCAGGATCCTTCTAAAAGCCCCCAGACCATTCTAGAGCCCCCCAGGACCCTTCTAAATGCCCCCAGACCCTTCTAGAGCCCCCCAGGACCCTTCTAAAAGCACCCAGACCCTTCTAGAGGCCCCCAGAACCCTTCTGAAAGGGCCCAGACCCTTCTAGAGGCCCCCAGTACCCTTCTAAAAGCCCCCAGACCATTCCAGAGCCACCCAGGACCCTTCTGAAAGATCCCAGACCCTTCTAGAGCCCCTCAAGACCCTTCTAAAAGCCCCCAGACCCTTCTAGAGGCCCCCAGAACCCTTCTGAAAGGGCCCAGACCCTTCTAGAGCCCCACAGGACCCTTCTAAAAGACCCCAGACCCTTCTAGAAGCCCCCAGTACCCTTCTAAAAGACCCCAGACCCTTCTAGATCTACCCAGGACCCTTCTAAAAGCCACCAGACACTTCTAGAGCCCCCCATGACCCTTCTAAAAGCCCCCAGACCCTTCTAGAGGCCCCCAGTACCCTTCTGAAAGGGCCCAGACCCTTCTAGAGCCTCACAGGACCCTTCTAAAAGCCCCCAGACCCTTCTAGAAGCCCCCAGTACCCTTCTAAAAGACCCCAGACCTTTCTAGATCTCCCCAGGACCATTCTAAAAGCCCCCAGACACTTCTAGAGCCCCCCATGACCCTTCTAAAAGCCCCCAGACCCTTCTAGAGCCCCACAGGACCATTCTAAAAGCCCCCAGACCCTTCTAGACCCTCCCTGGATCCTTCTAAATGACCCCAGACCCTTCTAGAGCCTCCCAGGACCCTTCTAAAATCCCTCAGACCCTTCTCGAGGCCCCCAGGACGCTTCTAAAATCCCCCAGACCCTTCTAGAGCCCCCCAGGACCATTCTAAAAGCCTCCAGACCCTTCTAGAGGCCCGCAGTACCCTTTTGAAAGACCCCAGACCCTTCCAGAGCCACCCAGGACTCTTCCGAAAGTTCCCAGACCCTTCAAGAGCCCCCCAAGACCCTTCTAAAAGCACCCAGACCCTTCTAGAGCCCCCCAGGACCCTTCTAAAAGCCCCCAGACCATTCTACACGCCACAGGATCCTTCTAAAAGTCACCAGACCATTCTAGAGCCCCCCAGGACCCTTCTAAATGCCCCCAGACCCTTCTAGAGCCCCCCAGGACCTTTCTAAAAGCCCCCAGACCGTTCTAGAGCACCACAGGACCCATCTAAAAGCCCCCAGACAATTCTAGAGCACCACAGGTCCCTTCTAAAAGCCCCCAGACCATTCTAGAGGCCCCCAGGATCCTTCTAAAAGCCCCCAGACCCTTCTAGAGCCCCACAGGACCCTTCTAAATGCCCCCAGACCCTTCCAGAGCCCCCCAGGACCCTTCTAAAAGCCCCCAGACCCTTCTAGAGCCCCACAGGACCATTCTAAAAGCCCCCAGACCCTTCTAGAGCCCCCCAGGACCCTTCTAAATGCACGCAGACCCTTCTAGACCCTCCCAGCACCTTTCTAAAATACCTCAGACCCTTCTCGAGGCACCCACTACCCTTCTAAAAGCTCCCAAACCATTCTAGCTGTACCCCGGACCCTTCTAAAAGCCCTCACAGACTTCTGGAGCCCACCAGGACCCTTCTAAAAGCCCCCAGACCCTTCTAGAGCCCCCCAGGACCCTTCTAAAAGCCCCCAGACCATTCTAGAGGCCCCCAGGATCCTTCTAAAAGCCCCAGACCCTTCTAGAGCCCCCCAGTACCCTTCTAAATGCCCCCAGACCCTTCTAGAGCCCCCCAGGACCCTTCACAAAGCCCCCAGACCATTCTAGAGGCCCCCAGGACCCTTCTAAAAGACCCCAGACCCTTCTAGAGTACCCCAGGACCCTTCTAAAATACCTCAGAGCCTTCTCGAGCACCCAGGACCCTGCTAAAATCCCCCAGAACATTCTAGATGCCCCCAGGACCCTTCTAAAAGCACTCACACCCTTCTGGAGCCCCCCAGGTCCCTTCTAAAAGACCCCAGACCCTTCTAGAGCCCCCCAGGACCCTTCTAAAAGACCACAGACCCTTCTAGATCCTCCCAGGACCCTTCAAAAATCCCTCAGACCCTTCTCGAGCCCCCAGGACCCTGCTAAAATCCCCCAGAACCTTCTAGATGCACCCAGGACCCTTCTAAAAGCACTCACACCCTTCTGGAGCCCCCCAGGACCCTTCTAAAAGACCCCAGACCCTTCTAGAGTACCCCAGGACCATTCTAAAAGCCCCCAGACCCTTCTAGAGGCCCGCAGGACGCTTTTGAAAGCTCCCAGACTCTTCCAGAGCCACCCAGGACCCTTCTGAAAGATCCCAGACCCTTCAAGAGCCCCCCAAGACCCTTCTAAATGCCCCCAGACCATTCTAGAGCCCCCCAGAACCCTTCTAAAAGACCCCAGACCCTTCTAGAGCCCCACAGGACCCTTCTAAAAGCCCCCAGACATTTCTAGAGCCCCCCAGGACACTTCTAAAAACCCCAGACCCTTCTAGAGACCCACAACCCCTTCTAATTGCCCCCAGACCTTCTAGAGCCCCCCAGGACCCTTCTAAATGCCCCCAGACCCTTCTAGAGCCCCCCAGGACCCTTATAAAAGCACCCAGACCCTTCTAGAGCCCCACAGGACCCTTCTAAAAGCCCCCAGACCCTTCTAGAGCCCCCCAGGACCCTTCTAAAAGCCCCCAGACCATTCTAGAGCCACACAGGACCATTCTAAAAGCCCCCAGACCCTTCTAGAGCCTCCCAGGACCCTTCTGCAAGCCCCCAGACCCTTCCAGAGCCACACAGGACCCTTCAAAAAGACCCCAGACCCTTCTAGAGCCCCACAGGACCCTTCTAAAAGCCCCCAGACATTTCTAGAGCCTCACAGGACCCTTCTAAATGCCCCCAGACCCTTCTAGAGCCCCACAACCCCTTCTAATTGCCCCCAGACCCTTCTATAGCCCCCCAGGACCCTTCTAAATGCCCCCAGACCCTTCTAGAGCCCCCCCAGGACCCTTCTAAAAGACCCCAGACCTTTCCAGAGCCCCACAGGACCCTTCTACAAGCCCCTAGACACTTCTAGACACCCCAGGACCATTCTAAAAGCACCCAGACCCTTCTAGAGCCACCCAGGACCCTTCTAAAATCCCTCAGACCCTTCTCGAGGCCCCTAGAACCCTTCTAAAAGCCCCCAGACCATTCTAGATGCCCCCAGGACCCTTCTAAAAGCCCTCAGAGCTTTCTGGAGACCCCAGGACCCTTCTAAAAGCCCTCAGACCCTTCTAGAGCCCCCCAGGACCCTTCTAAAATCCTCCAGACCATTCTAGACGCCCCCAGGATCCTTCTAAAATCCCCCAGACCCTTCTAGAGGCACCCAGGGCCCCTCTAATGGTCCCCAGACACTTCTAGATCCCCCAAGGACCCTTCTAAAAGCCCCCAGAGCCTTCTAGACCCTACCCGGAAACTTCTAAAAGGCCCCAGACACTTCTAGAGCCCCCCAGGACCATTATAGAAGCACCCAGACCTTTCTAGAACCTCCACGGACCCTTCTAAAAACCCCAGACCCTTCTAGAGGCTCCCTGGATCCTTCTAAAAGCACCCACACCAATCTGGTTCCTCCCAGGACCCTTCTAAAAGCACCCAGACCCTTCTAGAGCCCCCCATGACCCTTCTAAAAGCCCCCAGACACTTCTAGAGCCCCCCAGGACCCTTCTAAAAGCCCCCAGACCCTTCTAGACAGTCCCCGGATCCTTCTAAAAGCACCCAGACCCTTCTAGAGCCTCCCAGGACCCTTCTAAAATCCCTCAGACCCTTCTCGAGGCCCCAGGACCCTTCTAAAATCCCCCAGAACCTTCTAGATGTCCCCAGGACCCTTCTAAAAGCACTCACACCCTTCTGGAGCCCCCAGGACCCTTCTAAAAGCACCCAGACCCTTCTAGACCCTCCCAGGACCATTCTAAAAGGCTCCAGACCCTTCTAGAGGCCCGCAGGACCCTTCTAAAAGCCCCCAGACCATTCTAGAGCCGCCCAAGACCCATCTAAAAGCCCCCAGAAACTTCTAGAGCCCCCCAGGACCCTTCTAAAAGCCCCCAGACCATTCTAGAGCCACACAGGACCCTTCTAAAAGCCGCCAGACCCTCCTAGAGCACCCCAGGACAATTCTAAATGCCCCCAGACCCTTCTATAGGCCCCAGGACCCTTCTAAAAGCCCCCAGACCCTTCTAGATCCCCACAGGACCCTTCTAAAAGCCCCCAGACACTTCTCGAGTCCCCCAGGACCCTTCTGAAAACCCCCAGACCATTCTAGAGCTCCCCAGGACCCTTCTAAAATCCCTCAGACCCTTCTCGAGGCCCCCAGGACCCTTCTAAAAGCCCCCAGACCATTCTACATGCATCCAGGACCTTTCTAAAAGCCCTCACACCATTCTGGAGCCCCCCAGGACCCTTCTAAAAGCCCCCAGACTATTCTAGAGCCCACCAGGACCATTCTAAAAGCCCCCAGACCCTTCTAGAGGCACCCAGGGCCCCTCTAATGGTCCCCAGACCCTTCTAGATCCCCCAAGGACCCTTCTAGAAGCCACCAGACCCTTCTAGAGCCCCACAGGACCCTTCTAAAAGCCCCCAGAGCCTTCTAGACCCTCCCCGGATCCTTCTAAAAGCCCCCAGAACCTTCTACAGCCCCCCAGGACCCTTCTAAAAGCCACCAGACCCTTCTAGAGGCACCTAATACCCTTCCCAAAGACCCCAGACCCTTCTAGAGGCACCCAGGTCCCTTCTAAAAGATTTCCAGACCCTTATAGAGCCCCCCAGGACTCTTCTAACAGCCCCCTGACCCTTCTAGAGCCCCCCACGACCCTTCTAAAAGCCTCAAGAACCTTCTAGAGGCCCGCAGGACCCTTCTGAAAGCAACCAGACCCTTCTAGAGCCCCCCAGGACCCTTCTAAAATCCCCCAGACCATTCTAGAGAACCCCAGGTCTCTTCTAAATGCCCCCAGACCATTCTAGAGCTCCCCAGGACCCTTCTAAAAGCCCCCAGACCCTTCTAGAGCCCCCCAGGACCCTTCTGAAAGCCCCCAGACCATTCTAGAGCTCCCCAGGACCCTTCTAAAAGACAACAGACCCTTCTAGAGCCCCCCAGGACACTTAGTAAATCCTCCAGACGCTTCTAGAGCTCCCAGGACCCTTCTAAAATCCAACAGACTTTTCTAGACCCTCCCCGGATCCTTCTAAAATCACCCAATCCCTTCTAAACCCTCCTAGGACCCTTCTAAAATCCCTCAGACCCTTCTAGAGGCCCCCAGGACCCTTCTAATGCCCCCAGAGCCATCTAGATGCCCCCAGGACCCTTCTAAAAGACCCAAACCCTTCTAGAGCCCCCCAATACGATTCTAAAAGCCCCCAGACCCTTCTAGAGCGCCCCAGGCCCCTTCAAAAATCCCCCAGACCCTTCTAGAGCCACCCCGTATCCTTCAAAAAGCCCCCAGACCCTTCTAGAGGCCCCCAGGACCCTTCTCAAAACAGCCAGACCTTTCTAGAGCATCGCAGGACCCTTCTAAAAGCTCCCAGACCCTTCTAGTCCCAACTTGGATAGTTCGAAAAGCACCCAGATCCATCTGGAGCCTCCCAGGACCCTTCTAAAAGCCCCCAGACCATTCTAGAGGCCCCCAGGACCCTTCTAAAAGCCCCCAGACCCTTCTAGAGCCCCCCAGGACCCTTCTAAATACCCCCAGACCCTTCTACAGCCCCCCAGGACCCATCTAAAAGCCTCCAGACCATTCTAGAGGCCTCCAGGACCATTCTAACAGCTCCCAGACACTTCTAGAGCACCCCAGGACCCTTCTAAAAGCCCCCAGACACTTCTAGAGCCCCCCAGGACCCTTCTAAAAGCACCCAGACCCTTCTAGAGACCTCCAGGACCCTTTTAAAAGCCCCCAGACTCTTCTAGACCCTCCCCGGATCCTTCTAAAAGCACCCAGACATTTCTAGAGCCTCCCAGGACCATTCTAAAATCCCTCAGACCCTTCTAGATGCCCCCAGGACCCTTCTAAAAGCCCTCACACCTTTCTAGACCCCCACAGGACCCTTCTAAAAGCCCCCAGACCATTATAGAGCCCCCAAGGACCCTTCTAAAATCCCCCAGACCCTTCTAGAGCCCCCCAGGACCGTTCTAAAAGCACCCAGACACTTCTAGGCTTTCAGAAGAGTCCTGGGGGCCTCTAGAATGGTCTGGGGGCTATTAGAATGCAGCTTGGGGGCTCTAGAATGGTCTGGGAGCTATTAGAAGGGCCCTGGGGGGCTCTAGAAGGGTTTGGGTGCTTTTAGAAGGGTTCTGGGAGGCTATAGAAGGGTCTGGGGGCTTTTAGAAGGGTCCTGGGAGGCTCTAGAAGGGTCTGGAATCTTTTAGAATGGTCCTTGTGGGCTCTAGAAGGGTCTGGGTGCATTTAGAAGGGTCCTGGGGGCCTCTGGAAGGGTCTGGACGCTTTTAGAAGGGTCCTGGTGGGCTCTAGATGTGTCTGGGCACTTTTAAAAGGGTCCTGGAGGTCTCTAGAATGGTCTGGGTGATTTTAGATGGTCCAGGGGAGCTCTAGAAGGGTCTGGGGGCTTTTCGAAGGGTCCTGGGGGGCTCTAGAAGTGTCTGGGGGCTTTTAGAAGGGTCCTGGGGTGCTCTAGAAGGGTCTGGGGGCCCTAAGAGGGGCCCTGGGTTTATCTAGAATGGTCTGTGGGCTTTTAGAACGGTCCTGGGGGCGTCTAGAAGTGTCTGGGGACTCTTAGAAGGGTTCTGGGGGGCTCTAGAAGGGTCTGGGGTCTTTTAGAATTGTCCTGGGAGGCTCTAGAAGGTTCTGGGTGCTTTTGGAAGGGTCCTGGTGTCTCTAGAAGCGTCTGGGGGGTTTTGGAAAAATCCTGGTGGCTTCTAAAAGGGTCTGCGGACTTTTAGACGGGGCCTGGTAGCCTCTAGAAGTGTCTGGCTGCTTTTAGAAGGGCCCTAGGGGCTCTAGAAGGGTCTGCGGTCTTTTAGAATGATCCGGGGAGGGTCTAGAAGAATCTGGGGTCTTTTAGAAGGGTCCGGGGAGGGTGTAGAAGGGTCTGGGGTCTTTTAGAAGGGTCCTGGGGGTCTCTAGAAGGGTCTGGGTGCTTTTAGAAGGGTCCTGGGAGGCTCTAGAAAGGTCTGGGGGCTTTTAGAAGGGTCCTGGGTGGCTCTAAAAAGGTCTGGGGTCTTTTAGAAGGGTCCTGGGTGGATCTGGAAGGGTCTGGGGGCTTTTAGACGGATCCTGGTGGCCTCTAGATGGGTCTGGGGGCTTTTAGAAGGGTCCTGGTGTATTCTAGAAGGGCCTGGGGGCATTTGGAACGGTCCTGGGGGGGTTTTGAAGGGTCAGGGGGCTTTTAGATGGATCCTGGGAGTGTCTAGAATGGTCTGGGGGCTTTTAAAATGGTCCTGGGGGGCTCTAGAAGGATCTTGGTGCTTTGAGAAGGGTGCTGGGGTCTTCTAGAAGGGTCTGGGGCCTTTCAGAAGGGTCCTGGGGGGCTCTAGAAGGATCTTGGGGCTTTGAGAAGGGTGCTGGGGTCCTCTAGAAGGGTCTGGGGGCTTTTAGAAGGGCTCTGGGGGGCTGTAGAATGGTGTGGTGGCTTTTAGAATGGTCCTGGGGGCTCTAGAAGGTTCTGGGGTCTTTTGGAAGAGTCCTTGTCTCTCTAGAAGTGTCTGGGGGCTTTTAGAATAATCCTGGTGGCTTCTAAAAGGGTCTGCGTACTTTTAGAAGGGTCCTAAGGGCTCTAGAAGTGTCTGGCTGCTTTTAGAAGGGCCCTGGGGGGCTCTAGAAGGGTCTGGGGGCTTTTAGAATGATCCGGGGAGGCTCTAGAAGGATCTGGGGTATTTTAGAAGGGTCCGGGGAGGGTGTAGAAGGGTCTGGGGGCTTTTAGAAGGGTCCTGGGGGGTTCTAGAGGGGTCTGGGGTCTTTTAGAAGGGTCCTGGGGGGCTCTAGAAGGGTCTGGGTGCTTTTAGAACCGTCCTGGTGTATTCTAGAAGGGTCTGGGTGCATTTGGAACGGTTCTGGGTGCCTCTAGAAGGGTCTGGGGGCTTTTAGAAGGGTCCTGGGGGGCTCTAGAAGGGTCTGGTGGCTTTTAGAAGGGTCCTGGGTAGCTCTAGAAGGGTCTACGGACTTTTAGAAGGGTCCTGGGTGCTTCTAGAAGGGTCTGGGGGCTTTTAGAAGGATCCGGGGAGGCTCTAGAAGTGTCAGGGGGCTATTAGAAGGGTCCCTGGGGGCTCTAGAAATATCTGGGGGCTTTTAGAAGGGTCCTGGGGGGCTCTAGAAGGGTCTGGTGGCTTTTAGAAGGGTCCTGGGGGGCTCTAAAAGGGTCTGGGTGCTTTTCGAAGGGTCCTGGGTGGCTCTAGACAGGTCTGGGGGCTTTTAGAAGGGTCCTGGGTGGCTCTAGAAGGGTCTGGTGTCTTTTAGAATGGTCCTGGGCGGCTCCAGAAGGGTCAGGGTGCTTTTCGAAGGGTCCTGGGAGGCTCTAGAATGGTCTGGGGTCATTTAGAAGGGTCATGGGGGGCTCTAGAAGAGTCTGGGGGCTTTTTGAAGGGTCCTGGGGCGCTCTAGAATGGTCTGGGGACCTTTAGAGGGGCCCTGAGGGCCTCTAGAAAGGTCTGGGGGTTTTTAGAATGGTCCTGGGAGGCTATAGACGTGTCTGGGAGCTTTTAGAAGGGTCCTGGGGGCCTCTAGAATGGTGTGGGCCTCTTAGAAGGGTCCTGGGTGCCTCTAGAAGGGTGTGGGGGCTTTTAGAAGGGTCCTGGGGGTCTCTAGAAGGGTCTGGGAGCTTTTGGAAGGGTCCTGGGTGCCTCTAGAAGTGTCTGGAGGCTTTTAGAAGGGTCCTGGGGGGCTGTAAAATGGTCTGGGTGCTTTTAGAATGATCCGGGGAGGGTCTAGAAGTGTCTGGGGGCTTTTAGAATGGTCCTGGGGCCTCTAGAAGGGTCTGGGTGCTTTCTGAAGGGTCCTGTTAGACTCTAGAATGGTCTGGGTGTTTTTATAAATGTCCTTGGGGCATCTAGAAGGGTCCTGCGTGGCTCTAGAAGGGTCTGGAGGCTTTTAGAAGGGTCCTGGGCGGCTCTAGAAGGGTCTGGGGGCCTTAAGAGTGGCCCTGGGGTCCTCTAGAATGTTCTGTGAGCTTTTAGAATAGTCCTGGGGTCCTCTAGAAGGGTCAGTGGGCTTTTAGAAGGATCCGGGGAGGCTCTAGAAGTGTCTGGCTGTTTTTAGAAGGGCCCTGGGGAGCTCTAGAAGGGTCTGGGGGCTTTTAGAATGATCCGGGGAGGCTCTAGAAGGATCTGGGGTCTTTTAGAAGGGTCCGAGGAGGGTGTAGATGGGTCTGGGGTCTTTTAGAAGGGTCCTGGGGGGCTCTAGAGGGGTCTGGGGTCTTTTAGAAGGGTCCTGGGGGGGCTCTAGAAGGGTCTGGGTGCTTTTTGAAGCGTCCTGGGAGGCTCTAGAAAGGTCTGGTGGCTTTTAGAAGGGTCCTGGGAGACTCTAGAAGGGTCTAGGAGCTTTTAGAAGCGTCCTGGGTGCTTCTAGAAGGGTCTGGAGGCTTTTAGAAGGGTCCTGGCGGGCTCTAGAAATGTCTGGGTTCTTTTAGAAGGATCCGGGGAGGCTCTAGAAGTGTCAGGGGGCTATTAGCAGGGTCCCTGGGGGCTCTAGAAATATCTGGGTGCTTTTAGAAGGGTCCTGGGGGGCTCTAGAAGTGTCTAGGTGCTTTTAGAAGGGAACTGGGTGGCTCTAGAAGGGTCAGGGTGCTTTTAATATGGTCCTGGGGGGCTCTAGAAGTGTCTGGTGTCTTTTAGAATTGTCCTGGGGGCTCTAGAAGGGTCAGGGTGCTTTTCGAAGGGCCCTGGGAGGCTCTAGAGGGGTATGGTGGCTTTTAGAATCGTCCTGGGGGGCTGTAGAAATATCTGGGTTCTTTTGGAAGGGTCCTGGGTGGCTCTAGAAGGGTCTGGGTGCATTTCGAAGGGTCCTGGGTGGCTCTAGAAAGGTCTGGGGACTTTTAGAAGGGTCCTGGGGGGCTCTAGAAGGGTCTGGGTGCATTTAGAAGTGTCCTGGGGGCTCCTAGAAGTGTCTAGGGGCGTTTAGAAGGGTCCTGGGTGGCTCTAGAAGGGTCAGGGGGCTTTTAGAATGGTCCTGGGGGGCTCTAGAAGGGTATGGGGGCTTTTAGAATGGTCCTGGGGGGTTCTAGAAGGGTCTAGGGTCTTTTAGAAGGGTCCTGGGGGGTCTATAAATATCTGGGGTCTTTTAGAAGGGTCCTGGGGGGCTCTAGAAGGGTCTGGGGGCTTTTAGAAGGGTCCTGGGGGGCTCTAGAAGGGTCTGGGGTCTTTTAGAATGGTCCGGGGGGGCTCTAGAAGTGTCTGGTGTCTTTTAGAAGGGTCCTGGGAGGCTCTAGAAGGGTCTGGGGGCTTTTAGAAGGGCCCTGGGGTGCTCTAGAAGGGTCTGGGGGCTTTTAGAAGGGCCCTGGGGGGCTCTAGAATGGTCTGGGTGTTTTTAGATGTGTCCTGGGGGGCTCTAGATGGGTCTGGGGGCTTTCAGAAGGTTCCTGGCAGGATCTAGAAGGTTCTGTAGGCTTTTAGAAGTATTCTGGGGGGCTCTAGAAGGGTCTGGGGGCTTTTAGAAGGGTCCTGTGGGGCTCTAGAAGGCTCTGGGGTCTTTTAGAAGGGTCCTGGGGAGCTCTAGAATGTCCTGGGGTCTTTTAGATGGGTCCTGGGGGGCTCTAGAAGGGTCTGGGGGCTTTTAGAAGGGTCCTGGGTTGCTCTAGAAGGGTCTGGGGACCTTTAGAAGGGTCCTGGGTGGCTCTAGAAGGGCCTGGGGACCTTTAGATGGGCCCTGAGGGCCTCTAGAAAGGTCTGGGGGCTTTTAGAATGGTCCTGGGAGGCTATAGACGGGTCTGGGGCTTTTAGAAGGGTCCTGGGGTCCTCTAGAAGGGTGTGGGGGCTTTTAGAAGGGTCCTGGGTGCCTCTAGAAGGGTCTGGGGGCTTTTGGAAGGGTCCTGGGGGGCTCTAGAAGTGTCTGGAGGCTTTTAGAAGGGTCCTGGGAGGCTGTAAAATGGTCTGGGGCCTTTTAGAATGATCCGGGGAGGGTCTAGAAGTGTCTGGGTGCTTTTAGAAGGGTCCGGGGGGGCTCTAGAAGGGTCTAGAGACTTTTAGAAGGGTCCTGGGGCCTCTAGAAAGGTCTGGGGTCTTTTAGAAGGGTCCTGTGGGGCTCTAGAAGGGTCTGGGGACTTTTAAAAGTGTCCTGGGGGCCTCTAGAAGGGTCTTGTTGCTTTTAGAAGGGTCCTGGGTGCATCTAGAAGGGTCTGGGGGCTATTAGAAGGGTCCTGGGGGGGTCTAGAAGGGTCTGGGGGCTTTTAGAAGGCTCCTGGGTGTCTCTAGAAGGGTCTGGGTGTTTTTAGAAGGGTCCTGGGGGGCTCTGGAAGGGTCTGGAGGCTTTTAAAAGGGTCCAGGGTGGCTCTAGAAGGGTCTGGGGGCTTTTAGAAGGGTCCTGGATTGCTCTAGAAGGGTCTGGGGGCTTTTAGAAGGGTCCAGGGGGGCTCTGGAAGGGACGGGGGGCCTTAAGAGGGGCCCTGGGGGCCTCTAGATGTGTCTGGGTGCTTTTGGAAGGGTCCTGGTTGCCTCAAGAAGGGTCTGAGGGCTTTTATAGGGTTCTGGGGTTCTCTAGAAGGGTATGGAGGCTTTAGAAGGATCCGGGGAGGGTCTAGAAGTGTCTGCGGGCTTTTAGAAGGGTCCTGGGAGGATCTAGAAGGGTCTGGGGGCGTTTAGAAGGGTCCTGTGGGGCTCTAGAAAGGTCTGGGGGAATTTAGAAGGGTCCTGGGGGCCTCTAGAACGGTCTGGGGGCTTTTAAAAGGGTCCTGGGGGGCTCTAGAAGGGTCTGGAGCCTTTTAGAAGGGTCCCTGGGGGGCTCTAGAAGGGTCTGGGGGCTTTTAGAAGGGTTCTGGCGGCCTCTAGAAGGGTCTGGGGACTTTTAGATAGGTCCTGGGGGCCTCTAGAAGGGTCTGGAATCTTTTAGAATGGTCCTTGTGGGCTCTAGAAGGGTCTGGGTGCATTTAGAAGGGTCCTGGGGGCCTCTGGAAGGGTCTGGACGCTTTTAGAAGGGTCCTGGTGGGCTCTAGATGTGTCTGGGCACTTTTAAAAGGGTCCTGGAGGTCTCTAGAATGGTCTGGGTGATTTTAGATGGTCCTGGGCGGCTCAAGAAGGGTCTGGGGGCTTTTAAAAGGGTCCAGGGGAGCTCTAGAAGGGTCTGGGGGCTTTTCGAAGGGTCCTGGGGGGCTCTAGAAGTGTCTGGGGGCTTTTAGAAGGGTCCTGGGGTGCTCTAGAAGGGTCTGGGGGCCCTAAGAGGGGCCCTGGGGTTATCTAGAATGGTCTGTGGGCTTTTAGAACGGTCCTGGGGGCGTCTAGAAATGTCTGGGGACTCTCAGAATGGTTCTGGGGGGCTCTAGAAGGGTGTGGGATCTTTTAGAATTGTCCTGGGAGGCTCTAGAAGGTTCTGGGGGCTTTTGGAAGGGTCCTGGTGTCTCTAGAAGCGTCTGGGGGGTTTTGGAAGAATCCTGGTGGCTTCTAAAAGGGTCTGCGGACTTTTAGACGGGGCCTGGTAGCCTCTAGAAGTGTCTGGCTGCTTTTAGAAGGGCCCTAGGGGCTCTAGAAGGGTCTGCGGTCTTTTAGAATGATCCGGGGAGGGTCTAGAAGAATCTGGGGTCTTTTAGAAGGGTCCGGGGAGGGTGTAGAAGGGTCTGGGGTCTTTTAGAAGGGTCCTGGGGGTCTCTAGAAGGGTCTGGGTGCTTTTAGAAGGGTCCTGGGAGGCTCTAGAAAGGTCTGGGGGCTTTTAGAAGGGTCCTGGGTGGCTCTAAAAAGGTCTGGGGTCTTTTAGAAGGGTCCTGGGTGGATCTGGAAGGGTCTGGGGGCTTTTAGACGGATCCTGGTGGCCTCTAGATGGGTCTGGGGGCTTTTAGAAGGGTCCTGGTGTATTCTAGAAGGGCCTGGGGGCATTTGGAACGGTCCTGGGGGGGTTTTGAAGGGTCAGGGGGCTTTTAGATGGATCCTGGGAGTGTCTAGAATGGTCTGGGGGCTTTTAAAATGGTCCTGGGGGGCTCTAGAAGGATCTTGGGGCTTTGAGAAGGGTGCTGGGGTCCTCTAGAAGGGTCTGGGGCCTTTCAGAAGGGTCCTGGGGGGCTCTAGAAGGATCTTGGGGCTTTGAGAAGGGTGCTGGGGTCCTCTAGAAGGGTCTGGGGGCTTTTAGAAGGGCTCTGGGGGGCTGTAGAATGGTGTGGTGGCTTTTAGAATGGTCCTGGGGGCTCTAGAAGGTTCTGGGGTCTTTTGGAAGAGTCCTTGTCTCTCTAGAAGTGTCTGGGGGCTTTTAGAATAATCCTGGTGGCTTCTAAAAGGGTCTGCGTACTTTTAGAAGGGTCCTAAGGGCTCTAGAAGTGTCTGGCTGCTTTTAGAAGGGCCCTGGGGGGCTCTAGAAGGGTCTGGGGGCTTTTAGAATGATCCGGGGAGGCTCTAGAAGGATCTGGGGTATTTTAGAAGGGTCCGGGGAGGGTGTAGAAGGGTCTGGGGGCTTTTAGAAGGGTCCTGGGGGGTTCTAGAGGGGTCTGGGGTCTTTTAGAAGGGTCCTGGGGGGCTCTAGAAGGGTCTGGGTGCTTTTAGAACCGTCCTGGTGTATTCTAGAAGGGTCTGGGTGCATTTGGAACGGTTCTGGGTGCCTCTAGAAGGGTCTGGGGGCTTTTAGAAGGGTCCTGGAGGGCTCTAGAAGGGTCTGGTGGCTTTTAGAAGGGTCCTGGGTAGCTCTAGAAGGGTCTACGGACTTTTAGAAGGGTCCTGGGTGCTTCTAGAAGGGTCTGGGGGCTTTTAGAAGGATCCGGGGAGGCTCTAGAAGTGTCAGGGGGCTATTAGAAGGGTCCCTGGGGGGTCTAGAAATATCTGGGGGCTTTTAGAAGGGTCCTGGGGGGCTCTAGAAGGGTCTGGTGGCTTTTAGAAGGGTCCTGGGGGGCTCTAGAAGGGTCTGGGTGCTTTTCGAAGGGTCCTGGGTGGCTCTAGACAGGTCTGGGGGCTTTTAGAAGGGTCCTGGGTGGCTCTAGAAGGGTCTGGTGTCTTTTAGAATGGTCCTGGGCGGCTCCAGAAGGGTCAGGGTGCTTTTCGAAGGGTCCTGGGAGGCTCTAGAATGGTCTGGGGTCATTTAGAAGGGTCATGGGGGGCTCTAGAAGAGTCTGGGGGCTTTTTGAAGGGTCCTGGGGCGCTCTAGAATGGTCTGGGGACCTTTAGAGGGGCCCTGAGGGCCTCTAGAAAGGTCTGGGGGTTTTTAGAATGGTCCTGGGAGGCTATAGACGTGTCTGGGAGCTTTTAGAAGGGTCCTGGGGGCCTCTAGAATGGTGTGGGCCTCTTAGAAGGGTCCTGGGTGCCTCTAGAAGGGTGTGGGGGCTTTTAGAAGGGTCCTGGGGGTCTCTAGAAGGGTCTGGGAGCTTTTGGAAGGGTCCTGGGTGCCTCTAGAAGTGTCTGGAGGCTTTTAGAAGGGTCCTGGGGGGCTGTAAAATGGTCTGGGTGCTTTTAGAATGATCCGGGAGGGTCTAGAAGTGTCTGGGGGCTTTTAGAATGGTCCTGGGGCCTCTAGAAGGGTCTGGGTGCTTTCTGAAGGGTCCTGTTAGACTCTAGAATGGTCTGGGTGTTTTTATAAATGTCCTTGGGGCATCTTGAAGGGTCTGGGGGACTCTAGAAGGGTCCTGCGTGGCTCTAGAAGGGTCTGGAGGCTTTTAGAAGGGTCCTGGGCGGCTCTAGAAGGGTCTGGGGGCCTTAAGAGTGGCCCTGGGGTCCTCTAGAATGTTCTGTGAGCTTTTAGAATAGTCCTGGGGTCCTCTAGAAGGGTCAGTGGGCTTTTAGAAGGATCCGGGGAGGCTCTAGAAGTGTCTGGCTGTTTTTAGAAGGGCCCTGGGGGGCTCTAGAAGGGTCTGGGGGCTTTTAGAATGATCCGGGGAGGCTCTAGAAGGATCTGGGGTCTTTTAGAAGGGTCCGAGGAGGGTGTAGATGGGTCTGGGTTCTTTTAGAAGGGTCCTGGGGGGCTCTAGAGGGGTCTGGGGTCTTTTAGAAGGGTCCTGGGGGGGCTCTAGAAGGGTCTGGGTGCTTTTCGAAGCGTCCTGGGAGGCTCTAGAAAGGTCTGGTGGCTTTTAGAAGGGTCCTGGGAGACTCTAGAAGGGTCTAGGAGCTTTTAGAAGCGTCCTGGGTGCTTCTAGAAGGGTCTGGAGGCTTTTAGAAGGGTCCTGGCGGGCTCTAGAAATGTCTGGGTTCTTTTAGAAGGATCCGGGGAGGCTCTAGAAGTGTCAGGGGGCTATTAGCAGGGTCCCTGGGGGCTCTAGAAATATCTGGGTGCTTTTAGAAGGGTCCTGGGGGCTCTAGAAGTGTCTAGGTGCTTTTAGAAGGGAACTGGGTGGCTCTAGAAGGGTCAGGGTGCTTTTAATATGGTCCTGGGGGGCTCTAGAAGTGTCTGGTGTCTTTTAGAATTGTCCTGGGGGCTCTAGAAGGGTCAGGGTGCTTTTCGAAGGGCCCTGGGAGGCTCTAGAGGGGTATGGTGGCTTTTAGAATCGTCCTGGGGGACTGTAGAAATATCTGGGTTCTTTTGGAAGGGTCCTGGGTGGCTCTAGAAGGGTCTGGGTGCATTTCGAAGGGTCCTGGGTGGCTCTAGAAAGGTCTGGGGACTTTTAGAAGGGTCCTGGGGGGCTCTAGAAGGGTCTGGGTGCATTTAGAAGTGTCCTGGGGGCTCCTAGAAGTGTCTAGGGGCGTTTAGAAGGGTCCTGGGTGGCTCTAGAAGGGTCAGGGGGCTTTTAGAATGGTCCTGGGGGGCTCTAGAAGGGTATGGGGGCTTTTAGAATGGTCCTGGGGGGTTCTAGAAGGGTCTAGGGTCTTTTAGAAGGGTCCTGGGGGGTCTATAAATATCTGGGGTCTTTTAGAAGGGTCCTGGGGGGCTCTAGAAGGGTCTGGGGGCTTTTAGAAGGGTCCTGGGGGGCTCTAGAAGGGTCTGGGGTCTTTTAGAATGGTCCGGGGGGGCTCTAGAAGTTTCTGGTGTCTTTTAGAAGGGTCCTGGGAGGCTCTAGAAGGGTCTGGGGGCTTTTAGAAGGGCCCTGGGGTGCTCTAGAAGGGTCTGGGGGCTTTTAGAAGGGCCCTGGGGGGCTCTAGAATGGTCTGGGTGTTTTTAGATGTGTCCTGGGGGGCTCTAGATGGGTCTGGGGGCTTTCAGAAGGTTCCTGGCAGGATCTAGAAGGTTCTGTAGGCTTTTAGAAGTATTCTGTCTGGGGGGCTCTAGAAGGGTCTGGGGGCTTTTAGAAGGGTCCTGTGGGGCTCTAGAAGGCTCTGGGGTTGTTTAGAAGGGTCCTGGGGAGCTCTAGAATGTCCTGGGGTCTTTTAGATAGGTCCTGGGGGGCTCTAGAAGGGTCTGGGGGCTTTTAGAAGGGTCCTGGGTTGCTCTAGAAGGGTCTGGGGACCTTTAGAAGGGTCCTGGGTGGCTCTAGAAGGGCCTGGGGACCTTTAGATGGGCCCTGAGGGCCTCTAGAAAGGTCTGGGGGCTTTTAGAATGGTCCTGGGAGGCTATAGACGGGTCTGGGTCTTTTAGAAGGGTCCTGGGGTCCTCTAGAAGGGTGTGGGGGCTTTTAGAAGGGTCCTGGGTGCCTCTAGAAGGGTCTGGGGGCTTTTGGAAGGGTCCTGGGGGGCTCTAGAAGTGTCTGGAGGCTTTTAGAAGGGTCCTGGGAGGCTGTAAAATGGTCTGGGGCCTTTTAGAATGATCCGGGGAGGGTCTAGAATTGTCTGGGTGCTTTTAGAAGGGTCCGGGGGGGCTCTAGAAGGGTCTAGAGACTTTTAGAAGGGTCCTGGGGCCTCTAGAAAGGTCTGGGGTCTTTTAGAAGGGTCCTGTGGGGCTCTAGAAGGGTCTGGGGACTTTTAAAAGTGTCCTGGGGGCCTCTAGAAGGGTCTTGTTGCTTTTAGAAGGGTCCTGGGTGCATCTAGAAGGGTCTGGGGGCTATTAGAAGGGTCCTGGGGGGGTCTAGAAGGGTCTGGGGGCTTTTAGAAGGCTCCTGGGTGTCTCTAGAAGGGTCTGGGTGTTTTTAGAAGGGTCCTGGGGGGCTCTGGAAGGGTCTGGGGTCTTTTAGAAGGGTCCAGGGTGGCTCTAGAAGGGTCTGGGGGCTTTTAGAAGGGTCCTGGATTGCTCTAGAAGGGTCTGGGGGCTTTTAGAAGGGTCCAGGGGGGCTCTGGAAGGGACGGGGGGCCTTAAGAGGGGCCCTGGGGGCCTCTAGATGTGTCTGGGTGCTTTTGGAAGGGTCCTGGTTGCCTCAAGAAGGGTCTGAGGGCTTTTATAGGGTTCTGGGGTTCTCTAGAAGGGTATGGAGGCTTTTAGAAGGATCCGGGGAGGGTCTAGAAGTGTCTGCGGGCTTTTAGAAGGGTCCTGCCGGTCTCTAGAAGGGTCTGGGGGCTTTTAGAAGGGTCCTGGGAGGATCTAGAAGGGTCTGGGGGAATTTAGAAGGGTCCTGGGGGCCTCTAGAACGGTCTGGGGGCTTTTAGAAGGGTCCTGGGGGGCTCTAGAAGGGTCTGGAGCCTTTTAGAAGGGTCCTGGGGGGCTCTAGAAGGGTCTGGGGGCTTTTAGAAGGGTTCTGGCGGCCTCTAGAAGGGTCTGGGGACTTTTAGAAAGGTCCTGGTGGCCTCTAGAAGGGTCTGGTGGCTTTTAGAAGGGTCCTGGGTGCATCTAGAAGGGTCTCGGGGCTATTAGATGGGTCCTGGGGGGGTCTAGAAGGGTCTGGGGGCTTTTAGAAGGGTCCTGTGGGGCTGTAGAAGGGTCTGGGTGCTTTTAGAAGGGTCCTGGGGGGCTCTAGAAGGGTCTGGGGGCTTTTAGAAGGGTCCTGGGGGCCTCTAGAAGGGTCTGGAAGCTTTTAGAAGGGTCCTGGGGGGCTCTAGAAGGGTCTGGGGGCTTTTAGAAGGGTTCTGGGGGGCTCTAGAAGGGTCTGGGGGCTTTTAGAAGGGTCCTGGGGGCCTCTAGATGGGTCTGGAGGGTTTTAGAAGGGACCTGGGTGCCTCTATAAAAGTCTGGGGGCTTTTAGAAGGGTCCTGGGGGGCTCTAGAAGGGTCTGGGGGCTTTTAGAAGGGTCCTGGGTGGCTCTAGAAGGGTCTGGGTGCTTTTAGAAGGGTCCTAGTGGCCTCTAGAAGGGTCCTGGGTGGCTCTAGAAGGGTCTGGGTGCTTTTAGAAGGGTCCTAGTGGCCTCTAGAAGGGTCTTGGTGCTTTTAGAGGGGTACTGGGGGCCTCTAGAAGGGTCTGGGGACCTTTAGAGGGGCCATTGGGGCATCTAGAAGGGTCTGGGGGCTTTTAGAAGGGTCCTGGGTGGATCTAGAAGGGTCAGGGGGCTTTTAGAATGGTCCTGGGGTGCTCTAGAAGGGTCAGGGTGCTTTTCCAAGGGTCCTGGGAGGCTCTAGAAGGGTCTAGGGGCTTTTAGAATGGTCCTGGGGGGCTCTAGAAATATCTGGGGTCTTTTAGAAGGGTCCTGGGGGGCTCTAGAAGAGTCTGGGGGCTTTTAGAAGGGTCCTGGGTGGCTCTAGAAAGGTCTGGGGTCATTTAGAAATGTCCTGGGGAGCTCTAGAAGGGTCTAGGTGCATTTAGAAGGGTCCTGTGTGCTTCTAGAAGGGTCTGGAGGCTTTTAAAAGCGTCCTGGCGGGCTCTAGAAGGGTCTGGGGGCTTTTAGAAGGATCCGGGGAGGCTCTAGAAGTGTCAGGGGGCTATTTAGAAGGGTCCCTGGGGTCTCTAGAAATATCTGGGGGCATTTAGAAGGGTCCTGGGGGACTCTAGAAGTGTCAGGGGGCTTTTAGAATGGTCCTGGGGGGCTCTAGAAGTGTCTGGTGTCTTTAAGAAGGGTCCTTGGAGGCTCTAGAAGGGTCTGGGGGATTTTAGAAGGGCCCTGGGGGGCTCTAGAAGGGTCTGGGGACCTTTAGAGGGGCCCTTGGGGCCTCTAGAAGGGTCTGGGGGCTTTTAGAAGGGTCCTGGGGGGCTCTAGAAGGGTCTGGTGGCTTTTAGAAGGTTCCTGGGAGGCTCTAGAAGGGTCTAGGGGTTTTAGAAGGGTCCTGGGTGCTTCTAGAAGGGTCTGGGTTCTTTTAGAAGGGTCCTGGGGGGCTCTAGAAGGTTCTGGGGGCATTTGGAACGGTCCTAGGGGCCTCTAGAAATGTCTGGGTGCTTTTAGAAGGGTCCTGGGGGTCTCTGGAATGGTCTGGGGGCTTTTAGAATGGTCCTGGGAGAATCTAGAAGGGTCTGGGGGCTTTTAGAAGAATCCTGGGAGTGTCTAGAATGGTCTGGGGTCTTTTAAAAGGGTCGTGGGGGGCTCTAGAAGGGCCTGGGGGCTTTCAGAAGAGTCCTGGGTCGCTCTAGAAGGGTCAGTGGGCTTTTAGAAGGATCCGGAGAGGCTCTAGAAGGGTCTGGGTGCTTTTATAAGGGTCCTGGGGGGCTCTAGTATGATCTGGGTGCTTTTAGAAGGGTCCTGGGGGGCTCTAGAAGGGTCTGGGGGCTTTTAGAAGGGTCCTGGGGGCCTCTAGAAGGGTCTGGGGGCCTTAAGAGGGGCCCTGGGGGCCTCTAGAATATTCTGTGGGCTCTTATAATGGTCCTGGGGGGCTCTAGAAGGATCTGGGGGCTTTGTTAAGGGTGCTGGGGTCCTCTAGAAGGGTCAGTGGGCTTATAGAAGGATCCAGGGAGGCTCTAGAAGTGTCTGGCCGCTTTTAGAAGGGCCCTGGGGGGCTCTAGAAGGGTCTGGGGGCTTTTAGAAGGATCCGGGGAGGGTCTAGAAGGGTCTGCGGGCTTTTATAAGGGTCCGGGGAGGGTGTAGAAGGGTCTGGGGTCTTTTAGAAGGGTCCTGGGGGGCTTTAGAAGGGTCTGCGGTCTTTAAGAATGGTCCTGGGGCACTCTAGAAGGGTCTGGGGTCTTTTAGAAGGGTCCTGGGTGCCTCTAGAAGGGTCTGGTGGCTTTTAGAAGGGTCCTGGTGGGCTCTAGAAGGGTCTGAGGGCTTTTAGAAGGGTCCTGGTTGGCTCTAGAATGGTCTGGGGTCTTTTAGAAGGGTCCTGGTGGCCTCTAGAACGGTCTGGGGAATTTTAGAAGGGTCCTGGGAGGGTCTCGAAGGGTCTGGGGGCTTTTAGAAGGGTCCTGGGAGGCTCTAGAAGGGTCTGGAGGCTTTTAGTAGGGTCCTGGGGGGCTCTAGAAGGGTCAGGTGGCTTTTAGAATGGTCCAGGGAGGCTCTAAAAGGGTCTGGAGGCTTTTAGAATGGGTCCTGGGAGGCTCTAGAAGGGTCTGGGGGCTTTTAGAAGGGTCCTGGGGGCCTCTAGAAGGGTCTGGGGGCATTTAGAAGGATCCGGGGAGGCTCTAGAATGGTCTGGGGGTTTTTCGATCGGTCCTGGGGGGCTCTAGATGGGTCTGGGTGTTTTTAGAAGGGTCCTGGGGGGCTCTAGAAGGTTCTGGGTGCTATCAGAAGGGTCCTGGGGGCCTCTAGAAGGTTCTGGGGGCTTTCAGAAGGGTCCTGGGGGGCTCTAGAAGGTTCTGGGGGCTTTTAGAAGGGTCCTGGGGGCCTCTAGAAGGGTCTGGGGTCTTTTAGAAGGGTCCTGGGGGCCTCAAGAACGCTCTGGGGGCTTTTAGAAGCGTCCTGGGAGGGTCTAGAAGGGTCTGGGGGCTTTTAGAAGGGTCCTCGGGGGCTCTAGAAGGGTCAGGTGGCTTTTAGAAGGGTCCTGGGAGGGTCTAGAAGGGTCTGGGGGCTTTTAGAAGGGTCCTCGGGGGCTCTAGAAGGGTCAGGTGGCTTTTAGAAGGGTCCAGGGAGGCTCTAGAAGGGTCTGGAGACTTTTAGAAGGGTCCAGGGAGGCTCTAGAAGGGTCTGGGGGCTTTTAGGAAGGTCCTGGGGGCCTCTAGAATGGTCTGGGGGCTTTTAGAAGGATCCGGGGAGGCTCTAGAAGGGTCTGGGGGTTTTTCGAACTGTCCTTGGGGGCTCTAGATGGGTCTGGGTGTTTTTAGAAGGGTCCTGGGGGGCTCTAGAAAGGTCTGGGGGCTATCAGAATGGTCCTGGGGGCCTCTAGAAGGGTCTGGGGGCTTTTAGAATGGTCCTGGTTGTCTCTAGAAGGGTCTGGGTACTTTTATACGGGTCCTGGGGGGTTCTAGATGGTTCTGGGTGCTTTCAGAAGGGTCCTGGGGGTCTCTAGAAGGGTCTGGGGGCTTTTAGAACGGTCCTGGGGGGCTCTAGATGGGTCTGGGTGTTTTTAGAAGGGTCCTGGGGGGCTCTAGAAGGTTCTGGGGTCTTTTAGAAGGGTCCTGGGGGGCTCTAGAAGGGTCTTGGCGCTTTTAGAATGGTCCTGGGGTGCTCTAGAATGGTCTGGGTCTTTTAGAAGGGTCCTGGGGTGATCTGGAAGGGTCTGGAGGCTTTTAGAAGGGTCCTGGGAGGATCTAGAAGGGTCTGGGGGCTTTTATAGGGTCCTGGGGTTCTCTAGAATGGTCTGGGGGCTTTTAGAAGGGTCCTGGGGGCCTCTAGAAGGGTCTGGGGTCTTTTAGATGGGTCCTGGGGGCCTCTAGAAGGGTCTGGGGTCTTTTAGAAGGGTCCTGGGGGCCTCTAGAATGCTCTGGGTGCTTTTAGAAGGGTCCTGGGAGGGTCTAGAAGGGTCTGGGGGCTTTTAGAAGGGTCCTGGGAGGCTCTAGAAGGGTCTGGATGCTTTTAGAAGGGTCCTGGGTGGATCTGGAAGGGTCTGGGTGCTTTTAGACGGGTCCTGGTGGCCTCTAGATGGGTCTGGGTGTTTTAGAAGGCTCCTGGTGTATTCTAGAAGGGTCTTTGGGCAATTGGAACGGTCCTGGGGGCCTCTAGAAGTTTCTGGAGGCTTTTAGAAGGGTCCTGGGGGGCTCTAGAAGGGTCAGGGGGCTTTTAGAAGGGTCCTGGAGGTCTCTAGAAGGGTCTGGGGGCTTTTAAAATGGTCCTGGGAGCCTCTAGAAGATCTGGGGGCTATTAGAAGGATCCTGGGGGGCTCTAGAAAGATCTGGGGGCTTGTAGAAAGTCCTGGGGGGCTCTAGAAGGGTCTGGCTGCTTTTAGAAGGGTCCTGGGGCGCTCTAGAAGGGTCTGGGGGCTTTTAGAAAGGTCCTGGGATGTCCTAGTAGGGTCTGGGTGCTTTTAGAAGGGTCCTGGGGGGCTCTAGAAGGGTTTAGGGGCTTTTAGACGGGTCCTGGGGGGCTCTAGAAAGTTCTGGGTGCTTTCAGAAGGGTCCTGGGGTGCTCTAGAAGGGTCTGGGGGCTTTTAGAACGGTCCTGGTGGGTTCTAGAATTGTCTGGGGGCTTTTAGAAGGGTCCTGGGGGGCTCTAGAAGGGTCTGGGGGCTTTTAGAAGGGTCCTGGGAGGCTCTAGAAGGGTCTGGGTGCTTTTAGAAGGGTCCTGGGGGGCTCTAGAAGGGTCTGGGGGCCTCTAGAAGGGTCCTGGGGGTCTCTAGAAGGGTCTGGAGGCTTTTAGAAGGGTCCTGGGGGGCTCTAGAAGGGTCTGGGTGCTTTTAGAAGGGTTCTGGGGGGCTCTAGAAGGGTCTGGGGGTTTTAGAAGTGTCCTGGGTGCCGCTAGGAGGGTCTGGGGGCTTTCAGAAGTGTCCTGGGGGCCTCTAGAAGGGTCTTCGTCTATTAGAAGGGTCCGGGGGGGCTCTAGAATGGTCTGGGTGCTATTAGATGGGTCCTGGGGGGCTCTAGAAGGATCTGGGGGCTTTTAGAAGGGTCCTCGGGGGCTCTGGAAGGGTCTGGGGGCTTTTAGAAGGGTCCTGGGGGTCTCTATAAGGGTCTGGGTGGCTCTAGAAGGGTCTGGGGGCTTTTAGAAGGGTCCTAGGTGGCTCTAGAAGGGTCTGGGTGCTTTTAGAAGGGTCCTAGTGGCCTCTAGAAGGGTCTGGGGTCTTTTAGAAGGCTCCTGGGGGCCTCTAGAAGGGTCTGGGGACCTTTAGAAGGGCCCTTGGGGCCTCTAGAAGGGTCTGGGGGATTTTAGAAGGGTCCTGGGGAGCTCTAGAAGGGTCTGGTGGCTTTTAAAAGGGTCCAGGGATTCTCTAAAAGGGTCTGGGGGCTTTTAGAAGGGTCCTGTGGGGCTCTAGACGTGTCTCGGGTATTTTAGAAGGGTCCTGGGTGCCTCTAGAAGGGTCTGGGGGCTTTTAGAATGATCCGGGGAGGCTCTAGAATGGTCTGGGGGTTATTCGAATGGTCCTGGGGGGCTCTAGAATGGTCTGGGTGTTTTTAGACGGGTCCTGGGGGGCTCTAGAAGGTTCTGGGGGCTTTCAGAACGGTCCTGGGGGCCTCTAGAAGGGTCTGGGGTCTTTTAGAATAGTCCAGGGAGACTCTAGAAGGGTCTGGGGGCTTTTAGAAGGGTCCTGGGGGGCTCTAGAAGGGTCTGGGGGCTAATAGAAGGGTCCTGGGGTGCTCTAGAAGTCACGGGGGGCCTTAAGAGCAGCCCTGGGGGCCTCTAGATGGGTCTGGGGGCTTTTAGAAGGGTCCTGGGGGGCTCTATAAGGGTCTGGGGGCTTTGAGAAGTGTCCTGGGGGGCTCTAGAAGGGTCTGGGGTCTTTTAGAAGGGTCCTGGGGGCCTCTAGAAGGGTCTGGGGGCTTTCAGAAGTGTCCTGGGGGCCTCTAGAAGGGTCTGGAGGCTTTTAGAAGGGTCCTGGGGGGCTCTAGAAGGTTCTGGGGTCTTTTAGACGGATTCGGGGAGGGTCTAGAAGGGTCTGGGTGCTTTAGAAGGGTCCTGGAGGCCTCTAGAAGGGTCTGGGGGCTTTTAGATGGGTCCTGGGGGGCTCTAGAAGCGTCTGGGGGCTTTTAGAAGGGTCCTGGGGGCCTCTAGATGGGTCTGGAGGCTTTTAGAAGGGTCCTGGGGACTCTAGAAGTGTCGGGGGGCTTTTAGAAGGGTCCTGGGTGACTCTAGAACGGTCTGGGTGCTTCTAGAATGATCCGGGGACTGTCTAGAAGGGTCTGGGGGCTTTTAGATGGATCCTTGGGGGCTCTAGAAGGGTCTGGGGGCTTTTAGAAGGGTCCTGGGGGGGTCTAGAAAGGTCTAGAGACTTTTAGAAGGGTCCTGGGTGCATCTAGAAGGTTCTTGGGTCTATTAGAAGGGTCCTGGGGGGGGCTAGAAGGGTCTGGGGGCTTTTAGAAGGGTCCTGGGGGGCTCTAGAATGGTCTGGGTGCTTTTAGAAGGGTCCTGGGGGGCTCTAGAAGGGTCTGGGGGCTTTTAGAAGAGACCTGGGTATCTCTAGAATGGTCTGGGGGCTTTTAGAAAGGACCTGGGGGGCTCTAGAAGGTTCTGGGTGCTTTCAGAATGGTCCTGGAGGCCTCTAGAAGGGTCTGGGGGCTTTTAGAAGGGTCCTGGGTGGCTCTAGAAGGGTCTGGGGGCTTTTGAAAGGGTCCTGGTTGCCTCAAGAAGGGTCTGAGGTCTTTTATAGGGTCATGGGGTTCTCTAGAAGGGTCTGGGGGCTTTTAGAATGGTCCTGGGGTTCCCTAGAAGGGTCTGGGTGTTTTAAAAGGGTCCTAGGAGGATCTAGAAGGGTCTGGGGGCTTTTGGAAGGGTCCTGGGGGGCTCTAGAAAGGTCTGGGGGCTTTTAGAAGGGTCCTGGGGGCCTCTAGAACGGTCTGGGGGCTTTTAGAATGGTCCTGGGAGGGTCTAGAAGGGTCTGGGGGCTTTTAGAAGGGTCCTGGGTGCCGCTAGAAGGGTCTGGGGGCTTTCAGAAGTGTCCTGGGGGCCTCTAGAAGGGTGTGGGGGCTATTAGAAGGGTCCGGGTGGGCTCTAGAAGGCTCTGGGTGCTATTAGATGGGTCCTGGGGGGCTCTAGAAGGGTCTGGGGGCTTTTAGAAGGGTCCTCGGGGCTCTGGAAGGGTCTGGGGTCTTTTAGAAGGGTCCTGGGGGCCTCTAGAAGGGTCTGGGGGCTTTTAGAAGGGTCCTGGGTGGCTCTAGAAGGGTCTGGGGGCTTTTAGAAGGGTCCTCGGGGGCTCTGGAAGGGTCTGGGGTCTTTTAGAAGGGTCCTGGGAGCCTCTAGAAGGGTCTGGGTGCTTTTAGATGGGTCCTGGGTGGGTCTAGAAGGGTCTGGGGTCTTTTAGAAGGGTCCTAGGGGCCTCTAGAAGGGTCTGGGTGCTTCTAGAATGGTCCTGGGTGGCTATAGAAGGGTCTGGGGTCTTTTAGAAGGGTCCTGGGGGCCTCTAAAATGGTCTGGGTGATTTTAGAAGGGTCCTGGGGAGCTCTAGAAGGGTCTGGTGGCTTATAGAAGGGTCCTGGGAGGTCTAGAAGGGTCTGGGGGCTTTTAGAATGGTCCTGGGGGGCTCTAGAAGGGTCTGGAGGCTTTTAGAAGGGTCCTGGGTGGATCTAGAAGGATCTGGGGGCTTTTAGAAGGGTCCTCGGGGGCTCTGGAAGGGTCTGGGGGCTTTTAGAAGGGTCCTGGGAGCCTCTAGAAGGGTCTGGGTGCTTTTAGATGGGTCCTGGGTGGGTCTAGAAGGGTCTGGGGGCTTTTAGAAGGGTCCTAGGGGCCTCTAGAAGGGTCTGGGTGCTTCTAGAATGGTCCTGGGTGGCTATAGAAGGGTCTGGGGTCTTTTTGAAGGGTCCTGGGGGCCTCTAAAATGGTCTGGGTGATTTTAGAAGGGTCCTGGGGAGCTCTAGAAGGGTCTGGTGTCTTATAGAAGGGTCCTGGGGGGCTCTAGAAGGGTCTGGAGGCTTTTAGAATTGTCCTGGGGTGCTCTATAGGGGTCTGGGGGCTTTTAGAATGGTCCTGGGGGCATCTAGAAGGCTCTGGTGGCTTTTAGAAGGGTCCTGGGTGGCTATAGAAGGTTCTGGGGTCTTTTAGAAGGGTCCTGGGCGTCTCTAGAAGGGTCTGGGGGCTTTTCAAAGGACCCTGAAGGTCTCCAGAAGGGTCTGGGGGCTTTTCGAAGGACCCTGAATGTCTCCAGAAGGGTCTGGGGGCTTTTAGAAGGGTTCTGGGGGGCTCTAGAATGGTCTGGGTGCTTTTAGAAGGTCCCTAAAAGGCTCTAAAGGGTCTGGGGCCTTTGTACTCACCTGCAGGGAGACACCAGGATCAAGCAGGTGGGTTTCCCAGGCCCGGCTCATCCTTTGCACTCCGGGTGTGCTGACCCCTGCGAATTCCCCAAATGTGCAAAATTAAAATTTTTGCTCTAGAAGCACCCAGACCCTTCTAGAGCCCCCCAGGAACCTTCTAAAAGCACCCAGACACGTCTAGAGCCCCCAGGAACATTCTAAAATCCCCCAGACCCTTTTAGAGACCCCAGTGTGCTTCTCAAAGCCCCCGGACTTTCTAGAGGCCCCCAAAACATTATAAAGGCCCCCAAAATCTTATAAAGCCCCCCAGACCCTACTAAACCCCCTTAGGACCCTTCTACAATACCCTAGACCCTTCTATGCCACCGAGGACCGTTCTAAAAGGCCCCAGACCATTCCAGAGCCCCTTAGGAACCTTTTTAGAGACCCTAGACCCTCCTAGATCTTTCAAGGACTCTTCCAAAAGCCCCCAGATACTTCTAGGGGTTAGAGGTAGGGTTAGAGTTAGGGTTAGGGTTAGGGTTAGGGTTAGGGTTAGGGTTAGGGTTAGGGTTAGGGTTAGAGTTAGGTTAGGGTTAGGGTTAGGGTTAGGGTTAGGGTTAGGTTTAGGGTTAGGGTTAGGGTTAGAGTTAGGGTTAGGGTTAGGGTTAGGTTTAGGGTTAGGGTTAGGGTTAGGGTTAGGGTTACGGTTAGGGTTAGAGTTAGGTTAGGGTTAGGGTTAAGGTTAGGGTTAGGATTAGGGTTAGGGTTAGGGTTACGGTTAGGGTTAGAGTTAGGTTAGGGTTAGGGTTAAGGTTAGGGTTAGGGTTAGGGTTAGGGTTAGGGTTAGAGTTAGGCCAACCTAGGACCTTCAAGGGCCCTTGTAAAAGCCCTCAGACCGTTCAACATCCCCTCAGGCCCCTCCTAACAGCACCCAGACCTTTCTAGAGCTTCCCAGGACCCTTCTAAAAGCCCCCAGACCCTTCTAGACAACCCCAGGACCATTTTAAAAGCCCCCAGACCATTCTAGACCCTCTCAGGACCCTTCTAAAAGCACCCAGACATTTCTAGAGCCCCCCAAGACCCTTCTAAAAACCCCAGACCCTTCTATAGCCCTCCAGGGCCTTTCTAAAAGAACACAGACCCTTCTAGAGCCCCCCAGGACTCTTTTTACAGGCCCCAGACACTTCCAGAACCTCACAGTACCCTTCTAAAAGCCCCCAGACACTTCTAGAGACCCCCAGGACCCTTCTAAAAGCCCCCAGACACTTCTAGAGCCCCCCAGGACCCTTCTAAAACCTCCCAGACCCTTCTAGAGACCTCCAGGGCCATTCTAAAAGCCCCCAGACCCTTCTAAAAGACACCAAGGACCTTTTAAAGACCACAGACCCTTCCAGAAACTCCCAGGACCCTTCTAGAAGCCCAGGGGGCCTTTCTAACCGCACCCAGACCCTTCTAGAGCCCCCCAGGACCCTTCTAAAAGCCCCCAGACCCTTTGAGATCCCCCCTGGATCCTTCTAAAAGCCCCCAGACAATTCTAGAGCATCCCAGGGCCTTTCAAAAAGAACCCATACCCTTCTAGAGTCCCCAAGGGCCCTTTCTAAAAGCACCCAGACATTTCTAGAGACTCCCAGGACCATTCTAAAAGCCCCAGATCCTTCTAAAGCCTATCAGTACCCTTCTAAAAGCCCCCAGACCCTTCTAGAGCCCCCCAGGACCCTTCTAAAAGCCTCCAGACCCTTCTAGAGCCCCCCAGGACCCTTCTAAAAGCCTCCAGACCCTTCTAGAGCCCCCGAGGACCCTTTCTAAAATGCCCCACACCCTACTAGAGCCCTCCAGGACCCTTCTAAAAGGCGCAGACCATTCTAGATCCTCTCAGGACAATTCTAAAAGCACTCAGACCCTTCTAGAGCCACCCAGGACCCTTCCAAAAGCACCCAGACCCTTCTAGAGACCCCCAGAACCCTTCTAAAAGCCCCCAGACCCTTCTAGACCCCATAGGGCCCTTCTAAAAGCACCCAGACCTTTCTAGAGCCCCCCAGGACCCCTCTACAAGCACCCACACTCTTCTAGAGCCCACCAGGACCCTTCTAAAAGCCCCCAGACCCTTCTAGAGCCCCCCAGGGCCCTTCTAAAAGGACTCAGACCCTTCTAGAGCCCCCCAGGACCCTTCTAAAAGCACCCACACCATTCAAGAGCCCTCCAGGACCCTTCTAAAAGCCCCCAGACCCTTCTAGAGCCCCCCAGTACCCTTCTAAAAGACCCCAGACCTTTCTAGAGCCTCCCAGGACCCTTCGAAAAGCACCCTGACCCTTCTAGAGCCCCCCAGGACCCTTCCAAAAGCCCCCAGACCCTTCTAGAGACCCCCAGGACCCTTCTAAAAGCCCCCAGACCCTTCTAGAGCCCCCCAGGACCCTTCTAGAAGTCCCCACACCCTTCTAGAGCCCCCCAGAACCCTTCTCAAATTCCCAAGACCCTTCTAAAAGCCCCCAGACACTTCTAGAGACACCCAGGTTCCCTCTAAAAGAACCCAGACCCTTCTAGAGCTCCACAGGACCCTTCTAAAATCCCACAGACCATTCTAGAGCCCCCCAGGACCCTTTGAAAAGCCCCCAGACACTTCTAGACCCTCCCCGGATCCTTCTAAAAGCACCCAGACCCTTCTAGAGGCTCCCTGGATCCTTCTAAAAGCCCCCAGACCCTTCTAGAGCCTCCCCGTATCATTCTAAAAGCCCCCAGACCCTTCTAGAGCACCCCAGGACCCTTCTAAAAGCCGCCAGACCCTTCTAGAGCCACCCCGGATCCTTCTAAAAGCCCCCAGACCCTTCTAGAGGCTCCCTGGATCCTTCTAAAAGCACCCACACCAATCTGGTTCCTCCCAGGACCCTTCTAAAAGAACCCAGACCCTTCTAGAGGCCCCCAGGACCCTTCTAAAAGCCCCCAGACCCTTCTAAAGCCCCCAAGGACCCTTCTGAATGCACCCAGACCCTTCTAGAGACCCCCAGGACCATTCTAAATGCCCCCAGACCCTTCTAGAGCCCCCCGGGACCCTTTTAAAAGCCTCCAGACCCTTCTAGAGGCCCCCAGGACCCTTCTGAAAGCTCCCAGACCGTTCTAGAGCTCCCCAGGACCCTTCTAAAAGCACCCAGACACTTCTAGAGCCCCCTAGGACCCTTCTAAAAGCCCCCAGACCCTTCTAGAGCCCCCCGGGACCCTCTTAAAAGCCTCCAGACCCTTCTAGAGGCCCCCAGGACCCTTCTGAAAGCCCCCAGACCGTTCTAGAGCTCCCCAGGACCCTTCTAAAAGCACCCAGACCCTTCTAGAGCCCCCCAGGACCCTTCTAAAAGCTCCCAGACCCTTCTAGAGCACCCCGGGACCATTCTAAAAGCCCCCAGACCCTTCTAGAGCCTCCCAGGACCCTTTTAAAAGCCCCCAGACCCTTCTAGAGCCCCTCATTACCCTTCTAAAAGCCCCCAGACCCTTCTAGAGCCTCCCAGGACCCTTCTAAAAGACCCCAGACCCTTCTAGAGTCCCCCAGGATCCTTCTAAAATACCCCAGACCCTTCTAGAGCCCCCCAGGACCCTTCTAAATGCCCCCAGACCCTTCTAGAGCCCCCCAGGACCCTTCTAAAAGCCTCCAGACTATTCTAGAGGCCCGCAGGACCCTTCTGAAAGCCCCCAGACCCTTCTAGAGCCCACCAGGGCCTTTCTAAAAGACCCCAGACCATTCTAGAGCCCCTTAGGACTTATCTAAAAGCCCCCAGAACATTCTAGAGCCCCCAAGGAGACTTCTAAAAGCCCCCAGACACTTCTAGAGACATCCAGGGCCCCTCTAAAAGCACCCAGACCCTTATAGAGCTCCCCAGGACCCTTCTAAAAGCAAACAGACCCTTCTAGAGACACCCTGGACCCTTCTAAAATACCACAGACCCTTCTAGAGCCCCCCAGGACCCTTCTAAAAGCCCCCAGACCCTTCTAGACCCTCCTCGGATCCTTCTAAAAGCACCCAGACCTTTCTAGAGCCTCCCAGTACCCTTCTAAAATCCCCCAGACCATTCTAGAGGCCGCCAGGACCCTTATAAATGCCACCAGAGCCTTATAGATGCCCCCAGGACCCTTCTAAAAGCCCCCAGACCCTTCTAGAGCCCACCAGGACCCTTCTAAAAGCCTCCAGACCCTTCTAGAGCCCCCCAGGACCCTTCTAAAAGGCCCCAGACCCTTCTAGAGCCTCCCCGTATCATTCTAAAAGCCGCCAGACCCTTCTAGAGCCCCCCAGGACTCTTCTGAAAGCACCCAGACCCTTCTAGAGACACCCAGGACCCTTCTAAATGCACCCAGACCCTTCTAGAGCCCCCCAGGACCCTTCCAAAAGCACCCAGACCCTTCTAGATGCCCCCAGGACCCTTCTGAAAACCCCCAGACCCTTCTAGAGGCCCCCAGGACCCTTCTAAAAGCCCCCAGACACTTCTAGAGCCACCCAGGACCCTTCTGAAAGCCCCCAGACCCTTCTAGAGCCCCACAGGACCGTTCTAAAAGCCCCCAGACCCTTCTAGACCCTCCCCGTATCTTTCTAAAATCCCACAGACTCTTCTAGAGCCTCCCAGGACCCTTCTCAAAGACCCAACACTCATCTAGAGCCTCCCAGGAGCCTTCTAAAAGCCCCCAGACCTTTCTAGAGCCCCCCAGGACCCTTCTCAAAGACCCAACACTCATCTAGAGCCTCCCAGGAGCCTTCTAAAAGCCCCCAGACCTTTCTAGAGCCACCCAGGACCCTTCTAAAAGCCCCCAGACCCTTCTAGAGCACCCCAGGACCCTTCTAAAACCCTCACACACTTGTAGAGCCACCCAGGACCTTTCTAACAGCACCCAGACCCTTCTAGAGCAACCCAGGACCCTTCTATTAGCCCCCAGACCCTTCTAGAGCCCCCCAGGACCCTTCTAATACCCCCCAGACCCTTCTAGAGGCCACCAGGACCATTCTGAAAGCCCCCAGAACAATCTAGAGCCACCCAGGACCCTTCTGAAAGAACCCAGACCCTTCTAGAGACCCCCAGGACACTACTGAAAGCACCCAGACCCTTCTAGAGCCCCGCAGGGCCCTTCTAAAAGCCCCCAGACCCTTCTAGAGGCCCCCTGGACCCTTCTAAAATCCCCCAGACCCTTCTAGAGCCTCCCCCGACCACTCTAAAAGACCCCAGACCCTTATAGAGCCCCCCAGGATATTTCTAAAAGCCCCTAGACCTCTCTAGAGCCCCACAGGACCCTTCTAAAAGCCCCCAGACCCTCCTAGAGACCCTACAGGACCCTTCTAAAAGCCCTCAGACCCTTCTAGAGCCTCCCAGGACCATTCGAAAAGCCCCCAGACCCTTCTAGAGCTCCCCAGGACAATTCTAAAAGCACCCAGACCATTCTAGAGCCCCCTAGGACCTTTCTTAAAGCCCCCAGACCCTTCTAGAGTCCCCCAGGGCCCCTCTTAAGCCCCCCAGACCCTTCTAGAGCACCCCAGGACCCTTATAAAAGCCCCCAGACCCTTCTAGAGCCTCCCAGGACCATTTTAAAAATCCCAGACCCTTCTAGAGCCCCCCAGGACCCTTCTAAATGCCCCCAGACCCTTCTAGAGCCTCCCAGGACCCTTCTAAAAGCATCCAGACTATTATAGAGGCCCGCAGGACACTTCTGAAAGCCCCTAGACCTTTCTAGAGCCCCCCAGGGCCTTTCCAAACGACCCCAGACCATTCTAGAGCCCCCTAGGACTCTTCTAAAAGCCCCCATACAATTCTAGACCCCCCAGGACCCTTCTAAAAGCCCCCAGACACTTCTAGAGACACCCAGGGTCCCTCTAAAAGAACCCAGACCCTTCTAGAGCTCCACAGGACCCTTCTAAAATCCCACAGACCATTCTAGAGCCCCCCAGGACCCTTTGAAAAGCCCCCAGACACTTCTAGACCCTCCCCGGATCCTTCTAAAACACCCAGACCCTTCTAGAGGCTCCCTGGATCCTTCTAAAACCCCCCAGACCCTTCTAGAGCCTCCCCGTATCATTCTAAAAGCCCCCAGACCCTTCTAGAGCACCCCAGGACCCTTCTAAAAGCCGCCAGACCCTTCTAGAGCCACCCCGGATCCTTCTAAAAGCCCCCAGACCCTTCTAGAGGCTCCCTGGATCCTTCTAAAAGCCCCCAGACCCTTCTAGAGGCTCCCTGGATCCTTCTAAAAGCACCCAGTCCAATCTGGATCCTCCCAGGACCCTTCTAAAAGACCCCAGACCATTCTAGAGGCCCCCAGGACCCTTCTAAAAGCCCCCAGACCCTCCTAGAGCCCCCAAGGACCCTTCTGAATGCCCCAGACCCTTCTAGAGCCCCCCGGGACCCTCTTAAAAGCCTCCAGACCCTTCTAGATGCCCCCAGGACCCTTCTGAAAGCCCCCAGACCCTTCTAGAGCTCCCCAGGACCCTTCTAAAAGAACCCAGACCCTTCTAGAGCCCCCCAGGACCCTTCTAAAAGCCCCCAGACCCTTCTAGAGCACCCCGGGACCATTCAAAAAGCCCCCAGACCCTTCTAGAGCCTCCCAGGACCCTTTTAAAAGCCCCCAGACCCTTCTAGAGCCCCTCATTACCCTTCTAAAAACCCCCAGACCCTTCTAGAGCCTCCCAGGACCCTTCTAAAAGACCCCAGACCCTTCTAGAGGCCCCCAGGATCCTTCTAAAATACCCCAGACCCTTCTAGAGCCCCCCAGGACCCTTCTAAATGCCCCCAGACCCTTCTAGAGCCCCCCAGGACCCTTCTAAAAGCCTCCAGACTATTCTAGAGGCCCGCAGGACCCTTCTGAAAGCCCCCAGACCCTTCTAGAGCCCACCAGGGCCTTTCTAAAAGCCCCCAGAACATTCTAGAGCCCCCAAGGAGACTTCTAAAAGCCCCCAGACACTTCTAGAGACATCCAGGGCCCCTCTAAAAGCACCCAGACCCTTATAGAGCTCCCCAGGACCCTTCTAAAAGCAAACAGACCCTTCTAGAGACACCCTGGACCCTTCTAAAATCCCACAGACCCTTCTAGAGCCCCCCAGGACCCTTCTAAAAGCCCCCAGACCCTTCTAGACCCTCCTCGGATCCTTAAAAAAGCACCCAGACCTTTCTAGAGCCTCCCAGTACCCTTCTAAAATCCCCCAGACCATTCTAGAGGCCGCCAGGACCCTTATAAATGCCACCAGAGCCTTATAGATGCCCCCAGGACCCTTCTAAAAGCCCCCACACCCTTCTAGAGCCCACCAGGACCCTTCTAAAAGCCTCCAGACCCTTCTAGAGCCCCCCAGGACCCTTCTAAAACGCCCCAGACCCTTCTAGAGCCTCTCCGTATCATTCTAAAAGCCGCCAGACCTGGGATCCTCCCAGGACCCTTCTAAAAGACCCCAGACCATTCTAGAGGCCCCCAGGACCCTTCTGAAAGCACCCAGACCCTTCTAGAGACACCCAGGACCCTTCTAAATGCACCCAGACCCTTCTAGAGCCCCCCAGGACCCTTCCAAAAGCACCCAGACCCTTCTAGATGCCCCCAGGACCCTTCTGAAAGCCCCCAGACACTTCTAGAGCCACCCAGGACCCTTCTAAAAGACCCCAGACCCTTCTAGACCCTCCCCGGATCTTTCTAAAATCCCACAGACTCTTCTAGAGCCTCCCAGGACCCTTCTCAAAGACCCAACAGTCATCTAGAGCCTCCCAGGAGCCTTCTAAAAGCCCCCAGACCTTTCTAGAGCCCCCCAGGACCCTTCTCAAAGACCCAACAGTCATCTAGAGCCTCCCAGGAGCCTTCTAAAAGCCCCCAGACCTTTCTAGAGCCACCCAGGACCCTTCTAAAAGCCCCCAGACCCTTCTAGAGCACCCCAGGACCCTTCTAAAACCCTCACACACTTGTAGAGCCACCCAGGACCTTTCTAACAGCACCCAGACCCTTCTAGAGCAACCCAGGACCCTTCTATTAGCCCCCAGACCCTTCTAGAGCCCCCCAGGACCCTTCTAATACCCCCCAGACCCTTCTAGAGGCCACCAGGACCATTCTGAAAGCCCCCAGAACATTCTAGAGCCACCCAGGACCCTTCTGAAAGAACCCAGACCCTTCTAGAGACCTCCAGGACACTACTGAAAGCACCCAGACCCTTCTAGAGCCCCGCAGGGCCCTTCTAAAAGCCCCCAGACCCTTCTAGAGGCCCACTGGACCCTTCTAAAATCCCCCAGACCCTTCTAGAGCCTCCCCCGACCACTCTAAAAGCCCCCAGACCCTTATAGAGCCCCCCAGGACCTTTCTAAAAGCCCCCAGACCTTTCTAGAGCCCCACAGGACCCTTCTAAAAGCCCCCAGACCCTCCTAGAGACCCTACAGGACCCTTCTAAAAGCCCTCAGACCCTTCTAGAGCCTCCCAGGACCATTCGAAAAGCCCCCAGACCCTTCTAGAGCTCCCCAGGACAATTCTAAAAGCACCCAGACCGTTCTAGAGCCCCCTAGGACCTTTCTTAAAGCCCCCAGACCCTTCTAGAGTCCCCCAGGGACACTCTTAAGCCCCCCAGACCCTTCTAGAGCACCCCAGGACCCTTATAAAAGCCCCCAGACCCTTCTAGAGCCTCCCAGGACCCTTTTAAAAGTCCCAGACCCTTCTAGAGCCCCCCAGGACCCTTCTAAATGCCCCCAGACCCTTCTAGAGCCTCCCAGGACCCTTCTAAAAGCATCCAGACTATTATAGAGGCCCGCAGGACACTTCTTAAAGCCCCTAGACCTTTCTAGAGCCCCCCAGGGCCTTTCCAAACGACCCCAGACCATTCTAGAGCCCCCTAGGACTCTTCTAAAAGCCCCCATACCATTCTAGACCCCCCAGGACCCTTCTAAAAGCCCCCAGACACTTCTAGAGACACCCAGGGTCCCTCTAAAAGAACCCAGACCCTTCTAGAGCTCCACAGGACCCTTCTAAAATCCCACAGACCCTTCTAGAGCCCCCCAGGACCCTTTGAAAAGCCCCCAGACACTTCTAGACCCTCCCCGGATCCTTCTAAAACACCCAGACCCTTCTAGAGGCTCCCTGGATCCTTCTAAAAGCCCCCAGACCCTTCTAGAGCCTCCCCGTATCATTCTAAAAGCCCCCAGACCCTTCTAGAGCACCCCAGGACCCTTCTAAAAGCCGCCAGACCCTTCTAGAGCCACCCCGGATCCTTCTAAAAGCCCCCAGACCCTTCTAGAGGCTCCCTGGATCCTTCTAAAAGCCCCCAGACCCTTCTAGAGGCTCCCTGGATCATTCTAAAAGCACCCAGACCAATCTGGATCCTCCCAGGACCCTTCTAAAAGACCCCAGACCATTCTAGAGGCCCCCAGGACCCTTCTAAAAGCCCCCAGACCCTCCTAGAGCCCCCAAGGACCCTTCTGAATGCCCCAGACCCTTCTAGAGCCCCCCGGGACCCTCTTAAAAGCCTCCAGACCCTTCTAGATGCCCCCAGGACCCTTCTGAAAGCCCCCAGACCCTTCTAGAGCTCCCCAGGACCCTTCTAAAAGCACCCAGACCCTTCTAGAGCCTCCCAGGACCCTTTTAAAAGCCCCCAGACCGTTCTAGAGCCCCTCATTACCCTTCTAAAAACCCCCAGACCCTTCTAGAGCCTCCCAGGACCCTTCTAAAAGACCCCAGACCCTTCTAGAGGCCCCCAGGATCCTTCTAAAATACCCCAGACCCTTCTAGAGCCCCCCAGGACCCTTCTAAATGCCCCCAGACACTTCTAGAGCCCCCCAGGACCCTTCTAAAAGCCTCCAGACTATTCTAGAGGCCCACAGGACCCTTCTGAAAGCCCCCAGACCCTTCTAGAGCCCACCAGGGCCTTTCTAAAAGACCCCAGACCATTCTAGAGCCCCTTAGGACTTATCTAAAAGCCCCCAGAACATTCTAGAGCCCCCAAGGAGACTTCTAAAAGCCCCCAGACACTTCTAGAGACATCCAGGGCCCCTCTAAAAGCACCCAGACCCTTATAGAGCTCCCCAGGACCCTTCTAAAAGCAAACAGACCCTTCTAGAGACACCCTGGACCCTTCTAAAATCCCACAGACCCTTCTAGAGCCCCCCAGGACCCTTCTAAAAGCCCCCAGACCCTTCTAGACCCTCCTCGGATCCTTCTAAAAGCACCCAGACCTTTCTAGAGCCTCCCAGTACCCTTCTAAAATCCCCCAGACCATTCTAGAGGCCGCCAGGACCCTTATAAATGCCACCAGAGCCTTATAGATGCCCCCAGGACCATTCTAAAAGCCCCCACACCCTTCTAGAGCCCACCAGGACCCTTCTAAAAGCCTCCAGACCCTTCTAGAGCCCCCCAGGACCCTTCTAAAACGCCCCAGACCCTTCTAGAGCCTCTCCGTATCATTCTAAAAGCCGCCAGACCCTTCTAGAGCCCCCCAGGACCCTTCTGAAAGCACCCAGACCCTTCTAGAGACACCCAGGACCCTTCTAAATGCACCCAGACCCTTCTAGAGCCCCCCAGGACCCTTCCAAAAGCACCCAGACCCTTCTAGATGCCCCCAGGACCCTTCTGAAAGCCCCCAGACCCTTCTAGAGCCGCCCAGGACCCTTCTAAAAGCCCCCAGACACTTCTAGAGCCACCCAGGACCCTTCTGAAAGCCCCCAGACCCTTCTAGAGCCCCACAGGACCGTTCTAAAAGCCCCCAGACCCTTCTAGACCCTCCCCGGATCTTTCTAAAATCCCACAGACTCTTCTAGAGCCTCCCAGGACCCTTCTAAAATCCCTCAGAAACTTCTAGAGGCCCCCAGGACCCTTCTAAAAGCCCCCAAGACCCTTCTAGATGACCAGGACCCTTCCAAAAGCCCTCAGACCCTTCTAGATGCCCAGGACCCTTCTAAAACCCCCAGACTCATCTAGAGCCCCCCTGGACCATTCTAAAAGCCCCCAGACCCTTCAAGAGCCCCCCAGGACCCTTCTAAAAGCCCCCAGACCTTTCTAGAGCCCCCCTGGACCCTTTTAAAAGCCCCCAGACCCTTCTACAGCCCCCCTGGACCCTTCTAAAAGGCCCCAGACCCATCAGAGCTCCCCAGGACAATTCTAAAAGCCCCCAGACCCTTCTAGAGGCCCCAAGGGCCCCTCTAATGGTCCCCAGACCATTCTAGAGCCCCCAAGGACACTTCTAAAAGCTCCCAGACCCTTCTAGAACCTCCCAGGACCCTTCTAAAAGCCCCCAGACACTTCTAGAGCCCCCCATTACCCTTCTAAAATCCCCCAGCCCCCTCTAGAGGCCCCCAGGGCCCCTCTAATGGTCCTCATACCCTTCTAGAGCCCCAAGGACCTTTCTAAAAGCACCCAGACCCTTCCAGACCCTCCCCGGATCATTCTAAAAGCCCCCAGACCCTTCTAGAGCCCCCCAGGACCCTTCTCAACGACCCCAGACCCTTCTAGAGCCTCCCAGGACCCTTCTAAAAGCCCCCAGACACTTCTAGAGCCTCAAAGGACCCTTCTAAAAGCCCCCAGACCATTGTAGAGCTCTCCAGGACCCTTCTAAAATCACCCAGACCCTTCTAGAGGCCCCTAGAACCCTTCCAAAAGCCCCCAGACCATTCTAGAGCCCCCCAGGACCCTTCTAAATGCCCCCAGACCCTTCTAGAGCCACCCAGGACCCTTCTAAAAGCACCCAGACCCTTCTAGACCCTCCCCGGATCGTTCTAAAAGCACCCAGATCCATCTGGAGCCCCCCAGGACCCTTCTAAACGCCCCCAGACCCTTCTAGAGCCACCCAGGACCCTTCTAAATGCCCCCAGACCCTTCTAGAGCCACCCAGGACCCTTCTAAAAGCCCCCAGACCCATCTAGACCCTCCCCGGATCCTTTTAAAAGCACCCAGACACTTCTAGAGCCTCACAGGACACTTCTAAAATCCCTCAGACACTTCTAGAGCCCCCCAGGACCCTTCTAAAAGCCCCCAGACCCATCTAGAGGCACCTAGGACCCTTCCAAAAGCCCCCAGACCCTTCTAGAGCCTCCCAGGACCCCTCTACAAGCACCCACACTCTTCTAGAGCCCACCAGGACCATTCTAAAAGACCCCAGACCCTTCTAGAGCCCCCCAGTACCCTGCTAAAAGAACCCAGACCTTTCTAGAGACTCCCAGGGCCCTTCTAAATGCACCCAGACCCTTCTACACCCTCTCAGGACCCTTATAAAAGCCCCCAGACCCTTCTAGAGACCCCCAGGACCCTTCTAAAAGCCCCCAGACCCTTCTAGAGCCTCCCAGGACCCTTCTAGAAGTCCCCACACCCTTCTAGAGCCCCCCAGAACCCTTCTAAAATTCCCAAGACCCTTCTAAAATCGCCCAGACCCTTCTAGAGCCCCCCAGGACCTTTCTAAAAGACCCCAGAACGTACTAGAAACCCCAAGGATCCTTCTCAAAGCCCCCAGACCATTTTAGAGCCCCCCAGGACCCTTCTCAAAGACCCAACACTCATCTAGAGCCTCCCAGGAGCCTTCTAAAAGCCCCCAGACCTTTCTAGAGCCCCCCAGGACCCTTCTAAAAGCACCCAGATGCTTCTAGAGCCCCTCAGGACCCTTCTAAAAGACCCCAGAACCTACTAGAAACCCCCAGGATCCTTCTCAAAGCCCCCAGACCATTCTAGAGCCACCCAGGACCCTTCTAATACCCCCCAGACCCTTCTAGAGGCCCCCAGAACCCATCTGAAATCCCCCAGAACATTCTAGAGCCTCCCCCGACCATTCTAAAAGCCCCCAGACCCTTATAGAGCCCCCCAGGACCTTTCTAAAAGCCCCTAGACCCTTCTAGAGCCCCCCAGGACCCTTCTAAAAGCCCTCACACACTTCTAGAGCCACCCAGGACCCTTCTGAAAGCACCCAGACCCTTCTAGAGCTCCCCAGGAACCTTCTAAAGCCCCTAGACCCTTCTAGAGCCACCCAGGACCCTTCTAATACCCCCCAGACCCTTCTAGAGGCCCCCAGGACCCATCAGAAATCGCCCAGAACATTCTAGAGCCTCCCCCGACCATTCTAAAAGCCCCCAGACCCTTTTAGAGCCCCCCAGGACCTTTCTAAAAGCCCCTAGACCCTTCTAGAGCCCCCCAGGACCCTTCTAAAAGCCCTCACACACTTCTAGAGCCACCCAGGACCCTTCTGAAAGCACCCAGACCCTTCTAGAGACCCCCAGGACACTACTGAAAGCACCCAGACCCTTCTAGAGCCCCGCAGGACCCTTCTAAAAGCCCCCAGACCCTTCTAGAGCCTCCCAGGACCCTTCTAAAAGACCCCAGACCCTTCTAGAGGCCCCCAGGATCATTCTAAAATCCCCCAGACCCTTCTAGAGCCCCCCAGGACCCTTCTAAATGCCCCCAGACCCTTCTAGAGCCTCCCAGGACCCTTCTAAAAGCATCCAGACTATTATAGAGGCCCGCAGAACACTTCTGAAAGCCCCCACACCTTTCTAGAGCCCCCCAGGGCCCTTCCAAACGACCCCAGACCATTCTAGAGCCCCCTAGGACTCTTCTAAAAGCCCCCATACCATTGTAGAGCCCCCCAGGACCCTTCTAAAAGCCCCCAGACACTTCTAGAGACACCCAGGGTCCCTCTAAAAGAACCCAGACCCTTCTAGAGCTCCACAGGGCCCTTCTAAAATCCCACAGACCCTTCTAGAGCCCCCCAGGACCCTTCTAAAAGCCCCCAAACCCTTCTAGACCCTCCCCGGATGCTTCTAAAAGCACCCAGACCCTTCTAGAGGCTCCCTGGATCCTTCTAAAAGCACCCAGACCCTTCTAGAGCCTCCCAGGACCATTCTAAAAGCCCCCAGACCTTTCTAGAGGCCGCCAGGACCCTTCTAAAAGCCGCAAGACCCTTCTAGAGCCACCCCGGATCCTTCAAAAAGCACCCAGACCCTTCTAGATGCTCCCTGGATCCTTCTAAAAGCACCCAGACCAATCTGGATCCTCCCAGGACCCTTCTAAAATACCCCAGACCCTTCTAGAGGCCCCCAGGACCCTTCTAAAAGCCCCCAGACCCTTCTAGAGCCTCCAAGGACCCTTCTGAAAGCCCCCAGACCCTTCTAGAGACCCCCAGGACCCTTCTAAAAGCCCCCAGACCCTTCTAGAGCCCCCCAGGACCCTTCTAGAAGTCCCCACACCCTTCTAGAGCCCCCCAGAACCCTTCTAAAATTCCCAAGACCCTTCTAAAATCCCCCACACCCTTCTTGAGCCCCCCAGGACCCTTCTAAAAGACCCCAGAACCTACTAGAAACCCCCAGGATCCTTCTCAAAGCCCCCAGACCATTCTAGAGCCCCCCAGGACCCTTCTCAAAGACCCAACACTCATCTAGAGCCTCCCAGGAGCCTTCTAAAAGCCCCCAGACCTTTCTAGAGCCCCCCAGGACCCTTCTAAAAGCCCCCAGACCCTTCTAGAGCCCCCCAGGACCCTTCTAAAAGCCCTCACACACTTCTACAGCCAGCCAGGACCCTTCTAAAAGCACCCAGACCCTTCTAGAGCTCCCCAGGACCCTTCTAAAAGCCCCTAGACCCTTCTAGAGCCCCCCAGGACCCTTCTAATACCCCCCAGACACTTCTAGAGGCCCCCAGGACCCATCTGAAAGCCCCCAGAACATTCTAGAGCCACCCAGGACCCTTCTAAAATCCCCCAGACCATTCTAGAGGCCGCCAGGACCCTTATAAATGCCACCAGAGCCTTATAGATGCCCCCAGGACCATTCTAAAAGCCCCCACACCCTTCTAGAGCCCACCAGGACCCTTCTAAAAGCCTCCAGACCCTTCTAGAGCCCCCCAGGACCCTTCTAAAACGCCCCAGACCCTTCTAGAGCCTCTCCGTATCATTCTAAAAGCCGCCAGACCCTTCTAGAGCCCCCCAGGACCCTTCTGAAAGCACCCAGACCCTTCTAGAGACACCCAGGACCCTTCTAAATGCACCCAGACCCTTCTAGAGCCCCCCAGGACCCTTCCAAAAGCACCCAGACCCTTCTAGATGCCCCCAGGACCCTTCTGAAAGCCCCCAGACCCTTCTAGAGCCGCCCAGGACCCTTCTAAAAGCCCCCAGACACTTCTAGAGCCACCCAGGACCCTTCTGAAAGCCCCCAGACCCTTCTAGAGCCCCACAGGACCGTTCTAAAAGCCCCCAGACCCTTCTAGACCCTCCCCGGATCTTTCTAAAATCCCACAGACTCTTCTAGAGCCTCCCAGGACCCTTCTAAAATCCCTCAGAAACTTCTAGAGGCCCCCAGGACCCTTCTAAAAGCCCCCAAGACCCTTCTAGATGACCAGGACCCTTCCAAAAGCCCTCAGACCCTTCTAGATGCCCAGGACCCTTCTAAAACCCCCAGACTCATCTAGAGCCCCCCTGGACCATTCTAAAAGCCCCCAGACCCTTCAAGAGCCCCCCAGGACCCTTCTAAAAGCCCCCAGACCTTTCTAGAGCCCCCCTGGACCCTTTTAAAAGCCCCCAGACCCTTCTACAGCCCCCCTGGACCCTTCTAAAAGGCCCCAGACCCATCAGAGCTCCCCAGGACAATTCTAAAAGCCCCCAGACCCTTCTAGAGGCCCCAAGGGCCCCTCTAATGGTCCCCAGACCATTCTAGAGCCCCCAAGGACACTTCTAAAAGCTCCCAGACCCTTCTAGAACCTCCCAGGACCCTTCTAAAAGCCCCCAGACACTTCTAGAGCCCCCCATTACCCTTCTAAAATCCCCCAGCCCCCTCTAGAGGCCCCCAGGGCCCCTCTAATGGTCCTCATACCCTTCTAGAGCCCCAAGGACCTTTCTAAAAGCACCCAGACCCTTCCAGACCCTCCCCGGATCATTCTAAAAGCCCCCAGACCCTTCTAGAGCCCCCCAGGACCCTTCTCAACGACCCCAGACCCTTCTAGAGCCTCCCAGGACCCTTCTAAAAGCCCCCAGACACTTCTAGAGCCTCAAAGGACCCTTCTAAAAGCCCCCAGACCATTGTAGAGCTCTCCAGGACCCTTCTAAAATCACCCAGACCCTTCTAGAGGCCCCTAGAACCCTTCCAAAAGCCCCCAGGCCATTCTAGAGGCACCCAGGGCCCTTCTAAAAGACCCCAGACCCTTTTAGAGACTCCCCAGATGCTTCTGAAAGCCCCCAGACCCTTCTAGAGCCCCCCAGGACCCTTCTAAATGCCCCCAGACCCTTCTAGAGCCACCCAGGACCCTTCTAAAAGCACCCAGACCCTTCTAGACCCTCCCCGGATCGTTCTAAAAGCACCCAGATCCATCTGGAGCCCCCCAGGACCCTTCTAAACGCCCCCAGACCCTTCTAGAGCCACCCAGGACCCTTCTAAATGCCCCCAGACCCTTCTAGAGCCACCCAGGACCCTTCTAAAAGCCCCCAGACCCATCTAGACCCTCCCCGGATCCTTTTAAAAGCACCCAGACACTTCTAGAGCCTCACAGGACACTTCTAAAATCCCTCAGACACTTCTAGAGCCCCCCAGGACCCTTCTAAAAGCCCCCAGACCCATCTAGAGGCACCTAGGACCCTTCCAAAAGCCCCCAGACCCTTCTAGAGCCTCCCAGGACCCCTCTACAAGCACCCACACTCTTCTAGAGCCCACCAGGACCATTCTAAAAGACCCCAGACCCTTCTAGAGCCCCCCAGTACCCTGCTAAAAGAACCCAGACCTTTCTAGAGACTCCCAGGGCCCTTCTAAATGCACCCAGACCCTTCTACACCCTCTCAGGACCCTTATAAAAGCCCCCAGACCCTTCTAGAGACCCCCAGGACCCTTCTAAAAGCCCCCAGACCCTTCTAGAGCCTCCCAGGACCCTTCTAGAAGTCCCCACACCCTTCTAGAGCCCCCCAGAACCCTTCTAAAATTCCCAAGACCCTTCTAAAATCGCCCAGACCCTTCTAGAGCCCCCCAGGACCTTTCTAAAAGACCCCAGAACGTACTAGAAACCCCAAGGATCCTTCTCAAAGCCCCCAGACCATTTTAGAGCCCCCCAGGACCCTTCTCAAAGACCCAACACTCATCTAGAGCCTCCCAGGAGCCTTCTAAAAGCCCCCAGACCTTTCTAGAGCCCCCCAGGACCCTTCTAAAAGCACCCAGATGCTTCTAGAGCCCCTCAGGACCCTTCTAAAAGACCCCAGAACCTACTAGAAACCCCCAGGATCCTTCTCAAAGCCCCCAGACCATTCTAGAGCCACCCAGGACCCTTCTAATACCCCCCAGACCCTTCTAGAGGCCCCCAGAACCCATCTGAAATCCCCCAGAACATTCTAGAGCCTCCCCCGACCATTCTAAAAGCCCCCAGACCCTTATAGAGCCCCCCAGGACCTTTCTAAAAGCCCCTAGACCCTTCTAGAGCCCCCCAGGACCCTTCTAAAAGCCCTCACACACTTCTAGAGCCACCCAGGACCCTTCTGAAAGCACCCAGACCCTTCTAGAGCTCCCCAGGAACCTTCTAAAGCCCCTAGACCCTTCTAGAGCCACCCAGGACCCTTCTAATACCCCCCAGACCCTTCTAGAGGCCCCCAGGACCCATCAGAAATCGCCCAGAACATTCTAGAGCCTCCCCCGACCATTCTAAAAGCCCCCAGACCCTTTTAGAGCCCCCCAGGACCTTTCTAAAAGCCCCTAGACCCTTCTAGAGCCCCCCAGGACCCTTCTAAAAGCCCTCACACACTTCTAGAGCCACCCAGGACCCTTCTGAAAGCACCCAGACCCTTCTAGAGACCCCCAGGACACTACTGAAAGCACCCAGACCCTTCTAGAGCCCCGCAGGACCCTTCTAAAAGCCCCCAGACCCTTCTAGAGCCTCCCAGGACCCTTCTAAAAGACCCCAGACCCTTCTAGAGGCCCCCAGGATCATTCTAAAATCCCCCAGACCCTTCTAGAGCCCCCCAGGACCCTTCTAAATGCCCCCAGACCCTTCTAGAGCCTCCCAGGACCCTTCTAAAAGCATCCAGACTATTATAGAGGCCCGCAGAACACTTCTGAAAGCCCCCACACCTTTCTAGAGCCCCCCAGGGCCCTTCCAAACGACCCCAGACCATTCTAGAGCCCCCTAGGACTCTTCTAAAAGCCCCCATACCATTGTAGAGCCCCCCAGGACCCTTCTAAAAGCCCCCAGACACTTCTAGAGACACCCAGGGTCCCTCTAAAAGAACCCAGACCCTTCTAGAGCTCCACAGGGCCCTTCTAAAATCCCACAGACCCTTCTAGAGCCCCCCAGGACCCTTCTAAAAGCCCCCAAACCCTTCTAGACCCTCCCCGGATGCTTCTAAAAGCACCCAGACCCTTCTAGAGGCTCCCTGGATCCTTCTAAAAGCACCCAGACCCTTCTAGAGCCTCCCAGGACCATTCTAAAAGCCCCCAGACCTTTCTAGAGGCCGCCAGGACCCTTCTAAAAGCCGCAAGACCCTTCTAGAGCCACCCCGGATCCTTCAAAAAGCACCCAGACCCTTCTAGATGCTCCCTGGATCCTTCTAAAAGCACCCAGACCAATCTGGATCCTCCCAGGACCCTTCTAAAAGACCCCAGACCCTTCTAGAGGCCCCCAGGACCCTTCTAAAAGCCCCCAGACCCTTCTAGAGCCTCCAAGGACCCTTCTGAAAGCCCCCAGACCCTTCTAGAGACCCCCAGGACCCTTCTAAAAGCCCCCAGACCCTTCTAGAGCCCCCCAGGACCCTTCTAGAAGTCCCCACACCCTTCTAGAGCCCCCCAGAACCATTCTAAAATTCCCAAGACCCTTCTAAAATCCCCCACACCCTTCTTGAGCCCCCCAGGACCCTTCTAAAAGACCCCAGAACCTACTAGAAACCCCCCAGGATCCTTCTCAAAGCCCCCAGACCATTCTAGAGCCCCCCAGGACCCTTCTCAAAGACCCAACACTCATCTAGAGCCTCCCAGGAGCCTTCTAAAAGCCCCCAGACCTTTCTAGAGCCCCCCAGGACCCTTCTAAAAGCCCCCAGACCCTTCTAGAGCCCCCCAGGACCCTTCTAAAAGCCTCACACACTTCTACAGCCAGCCAGGACCCTTCTAAAAGCACCCAGACCCTTCTAGAGCTCCCCAGGGACCCTTCTAAAAGCCCCTAGACCCTTCTAGAGCCCCCAGGACCCTTCTAATACCCCCCAGACACTTCTAGAGGCCCCCAGGACCCATCTGAAAGCCCCCAGAACATTCTAGAGCCACCCAGGACCCTTCTGAAAGCACCCAGACCCTTCTAGAGACCCCCAGGACACTACTGAAAGCACCCAGACCCTTCTAGAGCCCCGCAGGGCCCTTATAAATGCCCCCAGACCCTTCTAGAGGCCCCCTGGACCCTTCTAAAATCCCCCAGACCCTTCTAGAGCCTCCCCCGACCATTCTAAAAGCCCCCAGACCCTTATAGAGCCCCCCAGGGCCTTTCTAAAAAGCCCCTAGACCTTTCTAGAGCCCCACAGGACCCTTCTAAAAGCCACCAGACCCTCCTAGAGACCCTACAGGACCCTTCTAAAAGCCCTCAGACCCTTCTAGAGCCTCCCAGTACCATTCGAAAAGCCCCCAGAACCCTCTAGAGCTCCCCAGGACTATTCTAAAAGCACCCAGACCCTTCTAGAGCCCCCTAGGGACCTTTCTTAAAGCCCCCAGACCCTTCTAGAGTCCCCCAGGGCCCCTCTTAAGCGCCCCCTGACCCTTCTAGAGCACCCCAGGACCCTTATAAAAGCCCCCAGACCCTTCTAGAGCCTCCCAGGACCCTTTTAAAAGTCCCAGACCCTTCTAGAGCCCCTCATTACCCTTCTAAAAGCCCCCAGACCCTTCTAGAGCCTCCCAGGACCCTTCTAAAAGACCCCAGACCCTTCTAGAGGCCCCCAGGATCATTCTAAAATCCCCCAGACCCTTCTAGAGCCCCCCAGGACCCTTCTAAATGCCCCCAGACCATTCTAGAGCCTCCCAGGACCCTTCTAAAAGCATCCAGACTATTATAGAGGCCCGCAGGACACTTCTGAAAGCCCCCAGACCTTTCTAGAGCCCCCCAGGGCCCTTCCAAACGACCCCAGACCATTCTAGAGCCCACTAGGACTCTTCTAAAAGCCCCCATACCATTCTAGAGCCCCCCAGGGACCCTTCTAAAAGCCCCCAGACAATTCTAGAGACACCCAGGGTCCCTCTAAAAGCACCCAGACCCTTCTAGAGCTCCACAGGACCCTTCTAAAAGCCAACAGACCCTTCTAGAGCCCCCCAGGACCCTTCTAAAAGCCCCCAGACCCTTCTAGACCCTCCCCGGATCCTTATAAAAGCCCCCAGACCCTTCTAGAGCCCACCAGGACCCTTCTAAAAGACCTCACACACTTCTACAGCCACCCAGGACCCTTCTAAAAGCACCCAGACCCTTCTAGAGCTCCCCAGGACCCTTCTAAAAGCAACTAGACCCTTCTAGAGCCCCCCAGGACCCTTCTAATACCCCCCAGGACCCTTCTAGAGGCCCCCAGGACCCATCTGAAAGACCCCAGAACATTCTAGAGCCACCCAGGACCCTTCTGAAAGCACCCAGACCCTTCTAGAGACCCCCAGGACACTACTGAAAGCACCCAGACCCTTCTAGAGGCCCGCAGGGCCCTTATAAATGCCCCCAGACCCTTCTAGAGGCCCCCTGGACCCTTCTAAAATCCCCCAGACCCTTCTAGAGCCTCCCCCGACCATTCTAAAAGCCCCCAGACCCTTATAGAGCCCCCCAGGGCCTTTCTAAAAGCCCCTAGACCTTTCTAGAGCCCCACAGGACCCTTCTAAAAGCCCCCAGACCCCTTCTAGAGCCCCCCAGGACCCTTCTACAAGCCCCCAGACCATTCTAGATCCACCCAGGACCCTACTAAAAGCCACCAGACCCTTCTAGAGGCCCCCAGGAACATTCTAAAATCCCCCAGACCCTTTTAGAGACCCCAGTGTGCTTCTCAAAGCCCTCGGACTTTCTAGAGCCTCCCAAAACCTTACAAAGGCCCCCAAAATTTTATAAA
>JAUNZM010001705.1:7500-95744 GCA_033459285.1 Clamator glandarius
AAGATGATGGAAAGGGGTTTGGCCAGCACATCCGCCACTTCCCTCAAAACTCTTGGGTGGACTCCATCCGGCCCCATAGACTTGTGGGTGTCTAGCTGGGCAAGCAAGTCTCTAACCACCTCCTCATGGACCTTGGGAATCTCATACTTCTCTTCCAACCCCTGGGGTTGTGCACAGAGGGAACAATTTTCCTTACTGTTAAAGATTGAGGCAAAGTAGGCATTGAGCACTTCAGCCTTGTCTTCGTCCCCTGTTACTGTTGTTCCCTCTGCATCTACTAGGGACTGGAGATCCTCCCTAGCCCTCCTTTTGCTGTTGATGTATTTGTAGAAAGACTTTTTGTTGTCTTTCACAGTCTTGGCCAATCGCATTTCTAGTTGGGCCTTAGCCTTCCTGAATTTTTCCCTGCACATTCACACTTCCTCCCTATAGTCCACCCAGGATGCCTGCCCCTTTATCCAGAGGTCGTAGACCCTCCTCTTCCTATTGATGTCTCTCATGACCTCCCTACTCAACCATGCTGGTTTCTTACCCCGCCAGCTACTTCTCCGGAACTTGGGGATGGCTTTCTTCTGAGCTGCTAGGAATTCCTTCTTGAAAAGCGCCCAGCCCTCATGGACACCTTTGCCTTCAAGGAGCGCCGCCCATGGGACATTTCCAACCAGCCTTCTGAACAGCCCAAAGTCTGCTCTCTGAAAGTTGAGGGCGACTGTTCTGCTAACCTCCTTCTTCATCTTACCCTGCACTGAGAACTCTATCATCTCATGATCGCTTTGCCCCAAGCGTCCTCCAACCTTCACATCCCCCACCTTAACCCAAACCTTAACTCTAAGAGTAAGTGCACCCTTACTCTAATCCAAACCCTAACCCTAACCCAAACCCTAACCCTAATCCTAACCGTAACCTTTAAAAATAACCCTTAACCCTAACCCTAACTCTTATCCTAATAGTGGAACCACCCTAACCCTTACCCTACCCTAACCCTATCCTTAACCCTAACCCTAACACTAACCCTAACCCTAACCAACACATCACCCCAACCCTTAAAAAAAACACTTAAGCTTAAACCTAACCCTTATCCTAATGGAGGACCCACCCTAACACTAACCCTAACCCTAGCCCTAAAACTAACCCGTAATCCTAACCTCCTAACCTTAAACCTAACACTAACCCTAACCCTTGCCCTAAAACTAACCCGTAATCCTAACCTCCTAACCTTAAACCTAACACTAACCCTAACCCTTAAACATAACCCTTAACCCTAATGCTAACACTTATCCTAAAGTTGGACCCACCCTAACGCTAACCCTATCCCTAAACCTAACTCCTAACCCTAAAGCTAACCTGTAACCCTAACGCTAACCCTAACCCACTAACACTTACCCTAACCAATAGCCCAAAACATAACCCTAACACTAACCCTAACCCAAACCCTAACCCTAACCCTAACCCTAACCCTAACCCCTTACCCTAACCCTGACCCTGACCCTGACCCTGACCCTAACCCTACCCCTAAACCTAACCCTAACCCTAAACCCTAACCCTAACCCTAACCCTAACCCTAACCCCTAACCCTAACCCTAACCCTAACCCTAACCCTAACCCTAACCCTAACCCTAGTTAATGCCCTTAATGGCACCCTAAACCTAATCCTGGACCTAATCCTAACCCTAACCATAACCCTAACCCTACTCCTAATGACCCTAACCCTAACCCTAACCCTAACCCTAGCCCTAACTAATACAGTAACTGAAAAACCTAACAATGACACTAACAATAACTCCAACCCTCACCCCTTACCCTAACCCCCTAACCCCCTAACCCTAACCCCCTAATCCTAACACTAAAACATAACTTTTAACCCTAACCCTAACACTTACCCTAAAGGTCAGCCCACCCTAAGACTAACCCTACACCTAACCTTAACCCTAACCCTAACCCTAAACCTAACCACTAACCCTAAACCTAATCTGTAACCGTAACGCTGACCCTAACACCCTACCCCTTACCCTAACCCCCAGCCCTTACCTTAACCCTGACACTAACCCTAACCACTAACCCTAAACCTAACCCTAACCCTACCTCTAAACCAAACACCCTAACCCTAACCCATACACCCTAACCCCCTAACACTAACCCTAACCCATAACCCTAACCCTAACCCTAACCCAAATGAACCTAACACTAATGGCCTAACCCTAACCCTCACCCTTACCCTAACCCTAACTGTAACCCTAATGATGGACCCAACCTAACCCTAACCCTAACATTAACCCTAACCCTAACATTAACTCTTACCCTAACCCTAACCCCTAACTTTAACCCTAAATCTAACCCTAACCCCTAATACTAACCTTAACCCTAACCCTAACAATAACCTACAACTAACATAATTACCCTAACACTAATTGCCTAACGCTAACCCTAACCCTAAACCTAATAGCACCATATCCCTAACCCTAACTCTTATCCTAATTGTGGACCCACCCTAACCCTAACAATAACCCAACCCTAACCCATATGCCGCTAACCCTAACGCCTAACCCTAAACCTAACCCTAATGGCACCTTCACAGAATCACAGAATCACAGAATAACCAGGTTGGAAGAGATCCACTGGATCGTCAAGTCCATCCATTCCCAACAATCCCTAAATTATGCTCCTAAGTACCTCATCCACCCTAACCTTAAACACCCCCAGGGACGGCAGGTCAACCACCTCCCTGGGCAGATCGTTCCAATGCCTAACCACCCTCTCCGTGAAGAACTTTTTCCTAATCTCAAGCCTAAATCTGCCCTGGCGGAGCTTGAGGCCATTCCCTCTCGTCCTGTCCCCTGTCACTTGGGAGAAGAGGCCAGCTCCCTCCCCTCCACAACCTCCCTTCAGGTAGTTGTAGAGAGTAATAAGGTCTCCCCTCAGCCTCCTCTTCTCCAGGCTAAACAACCCCAGCTCTCTCAGTTGCTCCTCATAAGATTTGTTCTCCAGCCCCTTCACCAGCTTTGTTGCTCTTCTCTGGACTCACTCCAGAGCCTCAACATCCTTCTTGTGGTGAGGGGCCCAGAACTGAACACAGGACTCGAGGTGCGGTCTCACCAGTGCCGAGTACAGGGGGAGAATAACCTCCCTGGACATGCTGGTCACGCCGTTCCTGATACAAGCCAAGATGCCATTGGCCTTCTTGGCCACCTAGGCACACTGCTGGCTCATGTTCAGTTGGCTGTCAACCAACACCCCCAGGTCCTTCTCCTCCTGGCAGCTTTCCAGCCAGGTTTCTCCTAGTCTGTAGGTCTGCTTAGGGTTTTTGTGCCCCAAGTGCAGGACCCGACATTTGGCCTTGTTAAACCTCATGCCGTTGGTCTCAGCCCAGCAGTCCAGCCTGTTCAGGTCCCTTTGCAGAGACTCCGTACCCTCCAGCAGATCGACACTTCCACCCAGCTTGGTGTCATCTGCAAACTTGCTAAAGGAGGACTCAATGCCTTCATCCAGGTCGTTGATAAAGACATTAAACAGGACTGGACCCAGCACTGAGCCCTGGGGAACCCCACTTGTCACTGGCCACCAGCTGGATTTAACTCCGTTTACCACCACCCTCTCGGCCCGGTCATTCAACCAGTTTTTCACCCGGGAGAGTGCGCACCTGTCCAGGCCAGAGGCGGACAGTTTCTGAAGCAGAATGCGATGAGAAACTGTATCAAAGGCTTTACTAAAGTCCAGGAAGAACACATCCACAGCCTTTCCCTCGTCCAAGAGTCTAGTTACTCAGTCATAGAAGATGATTAGATTAGTCTGGCAAGACCTGCCTTTCATGAACCCGTGTTGACTGGGCCTGATCACCCGGTTCTCTTGCAAGTGCTTCATGATCGCACTCAAGATCACCTGCTCCATGACTTTCCCCGGTACCGAGGTCAGGCTGACAAGCCTTTAGTTCCCCGGATCCTCCCTGTGCCCCTTCTTATAGATGGGCATGACATCAGCCAGCCTCCAGTCCAGCGGAACCTCCCCAGTCATCCAGGACTGCTGGAAGATGATGGAAAGGGGTTTGGCCAGCACATCCGCCACTTCCCTCAAAACTCTTGGGTGGACTCCATCCGGCCCCATAGACTTGTGGGTGTCTAGCTGGGCAAGCAAGTCTCTAACCACCTCCTCATGGACCTTGGGAATCTCATACTTCTCTTCCAACCCCTGGGGTTGTGCACAGAGGGAACAATTTTCCTTACTGTTAAAGATTGAGGCAAAGTAGGCATTGAGCACTTCAGCCTTGTCTTCGTCCCCTGTTACTGTTGTTCCCTCTGCATCTACTAGGGACTGGAGATCCTCCCTAGCCCTCCTTTTGCTGTTGATGTATTTGTAGAAAGACTTTTTGTTGTCTTTCACAGTCTTGGCCAATCGCATTTCTAGTTGGGCCTTAGCCTTCCTGAATTTTTCCCTGCACATTCACACTTCCTCCCTATAGTCCACCCAGGATGCCTGCCCCTTTATCCAGAGGTCGTAGACCCTCCTCTTCCTATTGATGTCTCTCATGACCTCCCTACTCAACCATGCTGGTTTCTTACCCCGCCAGCTACTTCTCCGGAACTTGGGGATGGCTTTCTTCTGAGCTGCTAGGAATTCCTTCTTGAAAAGCGCCCAGCCCTCATGGACACCTTTGCCTTCAAGGAGCGCCGCCCATGGGACATTTCCAACCAGCCTTCTGAACAGCCCAAAGTCTGCTCTCTGAAAGTTGAGGGCGACTGTTCTGCTAACCTCCTTCTTCATCTTACCCTGCACTGAGAACTCTATCATCTCATGATCGCTTTGCCCCAAGCGTCCTCCAACCTTCACATCCCCCACCTTAACCCAAACCTTAACTCTAAGAGTAAGTGCACCCTTACTCTAATCCAAACCCTAACCCTAACCCAAACCCTAACCCTAATCCTAACCGTAACCTTTAAAAATAACCCTTAACCCTAACCCTAACTCTTATCCTAATAGTGGAACCACCCTAACCCTTACCCTACCCTAACCCTATCCTTAACCCTAACCCTAACACTAACCCTAACCCTAACCAACACATCACCCCAACCCTTAAAAAAAACACTTAAGCTTAAACCTAACCCTTATCCTAATGGAGGACCCACCCTAACACTAACCCTAACCCTAGCCCTAAAACTAACCCGTAATCCTAACCTCCTAACCTTAAACCTAACACTAACCCTAACCCTTGCCCTAAAACTAACCCGTAATCCTAACCTCCTAACCTTAAACCTAACACTAACCCTAACCCTTAAACATAACCCTTAACCCTAATGCTAACACTTATCCTAAAGTTGGACCCACCCTAACGCTAACCCTATCCCTAAACCTAACTCCTAACCCTAAAGCTAACCTGTAACCCTAACGCTAACCCTAACCCACTAACACTTACCCTAACCAATAGCCCAAAACATAACCCTAACACTAACCCTAACCACTAACCCTAACCCTAACCCTCATCCTTACTCTAACCCCAACCGTAACCCTAATGGTGGACACAACTTGACCCTAACCCTAACATTAACCCTAACCCTAATGCTAAATTTAACCCTAACCCATTAACCCTAAAATTAAAACTAACCCTAACCCCTAACCCTAACAATAACCCCTAACCCTAACCCTAATGGCACCATAACCCTAAACCTAAGCCTAACCATAAACCTAATGCTAACATCACCCTAACCCTAACGCTACCCCTAAACCTAACCCTGAAACTAACCCTAACCCTAAACCCTAACCCTAACCCTACCCCTAACCCCCTAACCCTAACCCCTAACACTAACCTTAATGGCACCCTAAACCTAACCCTGAACTTAATCCTAACCCTAAACCTAACCCTAACCCTAGCCCTAGCACTAGCCCTAACCCTAACCCTAAACCTAACTATAATAAATACAGTAACCGAAAAACCTAACCCTAACAATAACAACAACCCTAACCCTAACCCCCTAACCCAAACCCCCTAACCCTAACCCCCTAACCCTAACACTTACCCAAACACTTAAACATAACCCTTAACCCTGACCCTAACTCTTATCCAAATTATGGACCCAACCTAACACTAAACCTACACCTATCCCTAACCCTAACCCTAACCCTTAACCCCTAACCATAACCATAACTCTAACAAAACACCCCAAACCCTAAACCTAACACTAACCCTGCCGCTAATCATAACCCCTACACCTAACCCTAACACTAACCATAACCCTAAACCTAATCCTAAACCTAACTCTAACCCCTAAACCTAACCCTTAAACATAACACTTAACCCTGACCCAAACCCCTATTCTAATGGTGGACCCACCCTAAACCAAACCCTAATGGCACCCTAGCCCTAACCCTAACCCTAACCCTAAACCAAACCCTAATGGCACCCTAACCCTAAACCGAACCCTAATGGTAGCCTAACCCTAACCCAAAACCTAATGGCACCCTAACCCTAACCCAAAACCTAACCCTAACCCTAGCCCTAAACTGAACCCTAATGGCACCCTAACCCTAACCCAAACCCTAACATTAACCTTAAGCCTATCCCCTAACCCTAAACCTTAAAAATAACCCTTAACCCTAACCATAACCCTTATTCTAATGCAGGACCCACACTAACACTAACCCAAACACTAACCCTATCCCCTAACCCTAACCCTTAAAAATAACCCCTAACCCGTAACCCTAAAGCTAACAATAAACCCCTAACCCTAACCCTAACCCTTAACTCTAACCTTAACCATAACCATAACCCCTAAAGCTAACCCTTGCCTTTACCCTAACCCAAATGACCCTAACCATAAACCTAACCCTAACGGAACCCGAAGCATAACCCTAAATCTAACCCTAATTCTAACCCTAACTCTCTAACCTTAACATTAAAACTAACTCATAACCCTAACCCTTAAACATAACCCTTAACCCTGACCCTAAGCCTTATCCTAATGGTGGACCCGTCCTAAACTTAACCCAAACCCTAACCCTAATGCTAACCCTGACACTAAACCTTACACTAATGCCAACTTAACACTAACAAAAACCCTAACCCTAACCCTAAACCTTACACTAATGCCAACTTAACACTAACAAAAACCCTAACCCTAACCCTAAACCTTACACTAATGCCACCCTAACCCTAACACAAACCCTAATCCTAACCCTAACCCCAAACCCTAACCCTAACACTAACCCTAGATCTAACCCCAACTCTAATCTCAAACCCTAATCATAACCCTAACCCTAACCCTAAACCTAACCCCTAACCCTAACCCTAACCTTAACACCTAACCCTAACCGTAATCCTAACCCTAACCAGAACCCTAATGGCCCTAACCCTAACCCTAATGACCCTAACCCTTACCCTAATGAACTAGGCTGGCTGATGTCGTGCCCATCTATAAGAAGGGGTGCAGGGAGGATCCGGGAAACTACAGGCCTGTCAGCCTGACCTCGGTACCGGGGAAAGTCATGGAGCAGGTGATCTTGAGTGCGATCATGAAGCACTTGCAAGAGAACCGGGTGATCAGGCCCAGTCAACACGGGTTCATGAAAGGCAGGTCTTGCCAGACTAATCTAATCATCTTCTATGACTGAGTAACTAGACTCTTGGACGAGGGAAAGGCTATGGATGTGGTCTTCCTGGACTTTAGTAAAGCCTTTGATACAGTTTCTCATCGCATTCTGCTTCAGAAACTGTCCGCCTCTGGCCTGGATGGGTGCACACTCTCCCGGGTGAAAAACTGGTTGAATGACCGGGCCGAGAGGGTGGTGGTAAATGGAGTTAAATCCAGCTGGTGGCCAGTGACAAGTGGGGTTCCCCAGGGCTCAGTGCTGGGTCCAGTCCTGTTTAAGGTCTTTATCAACGACCTGGATGAAGGCATTGAGTCCTCCCTTAGCAAGTTTGCAGATGACACCAAGCTGGGTGGAAGTGTCGATCTGCTGGAGGGTACGGAGTCTCTGCAAAGGGATCTGAACAGGCTGGACTGCTGGGCTGAGACCAACGGCATGAGGTTTAACAAGGCCAAATGTCGGGTCCTGCACTTGGGACACAACAACCCTAAGCAGAGGTACAGACTAGGAGAAACCTGGCTGGAAAGCTGCCAGGAGGAGAAGGACCTGGGGGTGTTGGTAGACAGCCAACTGAACATGAGCCAGCAGTGTGCCTAGGTGGCCAAAAAGGCCAATGGCATCCTGGCTTGTATCAGGAACGGCGTGACCAGCAGGTCCAGGGAGGTTATTCTCCCCCTGTACTCGGCACTGGTGAGACCGCACCTTGAATACTGCTTTTAGTTCTGGGCCCCTCACCACAAGAAGGATGTTGTGGCACTGGAGTGAGTCCAGAGAAGGGCAATGAAGCTGGTGAAGGGGCTGGAGAACAAATCTTTTGAGGAGCAACTGAGAGAGCTGGGGTTGTTTAGCCTGGAGAAGAGGAGGCTGAGGGGAGACCTTATTACTCTCTACAACTACCTGAAGGGAGGTTGTGGAGGGGAGGGAGCTGGCCTCTTCTCCCAAGTGACAGGGGACAGGACGAGAGGGAATGGCCTCAAGCTCTGCCAGGGGAGATTTAGGCTTGAGATTAGGAAGAAATTCTTCACGGAGAGGGTGGTTAGGCATTGGAACGGTCTGCCAAGGGAGGTGGTTGAGTCACCGTCCCTGGGGGTGTTTAAGGTTAGGGTAGATGAGGTGCTTAGGAGCATGATTTAGGGATTGTTGGGAATGGTTGGACTCGACGATCCAGTGGATCTCTTCCAACCTGGTCATTCTGTGATTCTGTGATTCTGTGTGACCCTAAGCCTAACCCTAACCCTAACCTTAACCCTAACCCTAATGACCCTAACCCTAATGACCCTAACCTTAAACCTAACCCTAACCCTAGCCCTAATGACCCTAACCCTAACCCTAATCCTAAACCTAACCCTAACCCTAACCCTAACCTTAACCCTAACCCTAACCCCTAACTCCGAACCCTAACCCTAATGACCCTAACCCTAACCCTAATGACCTTAACCCTAAACCTAACCTCTCACTGCCAGGATTTGTTGCAGAAAGAAACATGAGAGCAGATAAATTAGCAAAAGTATTTGGAATAACCACAACTACACTGCTGCCCAATTCAATCGAGCAAGTAAAACTCTCTCATGATTTTTTTCCACCAGTCAGCTAAGAACTTAGGCAAACAATTTCATTTCACTCACGAAGTAGCAAAACAAATTGTCCAGTCCTGTACAGATTGTCAACCTTTTCAATCTCACTCTCATTCTGCTACAAACTCTCAAGGTATTCAAGCACAAGAACTATGGCAAACGGATGTGACACATATAACAATGTTTGGGAGACTGAAATATGTTCACGTCTCCATTGACACATACTCTGCTATGATGTGGGCAAACGCACATGCAGGCAACAAAGGTCACCATGTACAAGCCCATTTTTGTGCTACCTTTGCAGCCACGGGAATTCCCAAAATCATCAAAACAGACAATGGTCCAGCCTATGTCAGCAAATCAACACAATCCTTTTTTACTACGTGGGGCATTATCCATATCACAGGCATTCCGCCCAACCCTACAGGTCAAGCAATAATAGAACGCTCCCACCAAACGCTCAAGATGAACCTTAACAAATTAAAGAGGGGGAGCCAAGGTTATACTCCTCATGAACAACTATATAAAGCCTTATATGTTATTAATCATTTAAATTTAGGACTGTTTGATAAACCCAGAGTTGATGTACATTTTGGAAAACCTGTACACGTGTCTCTGGAAAGTAATCAGTGACCACCAGTACAGATATGAGATTTGATAGCTCATACTTGGAAAGGACCATTTGAATTGTTGGTATGGGGATGTGGGTACACTTGTGTTCTAACAGATAATGGACCACGATGGATACCAGCATGAGTGGTCCGCCCAGACCTCCCATGAGGCAAGGCATCAAGACTTGAAGAGGAAGACAATCATTCCAACTCGTAATACTGGGAATCATACTCTTGTTTCATGTTGAGGATGGGATAATAACTTGAATTGATCTGGGACAAAATATGTGGGTAACATGGGCAAAGCAGACCAGCCAAACAGATTTTTGCCTTTCTATGGTGACACCTAGTGACCCCTTTAGAACGTACCTCAAAGGCATTACTGGACGGCTATGGCAAGTTATTAAAATAGGATTCATGTTGTATTGTTGTTTGTTATACCATGTATTATGCAATGTTGTTGGAAAATGTTAGAAACAACCATCAAGAGAGCTTTAGTTGTTTGAAGATAAAAAGGGGGGAAATGTAGGAATCAGTGATAGCAAGGTAGACCTGTTTGATACTTGTTTGACTTGGGGTCCTTGAACTGACCTTGGGCTGTAAGAGAGGGAAACTGAACAAAGAGGTGGGAGGGGCTGGGGCTGGGCTGCCAGCTGGGCTCATTCTCCCAAGAACTCCAAGCCTTGCAAGCCCCCAGGTTGCTGCTCTCTCGCTGTTAACGGGATGGCCCAGGCTCTGGAAAGAGTGTCCTCTCTGGCTGTTCCTACAGCCTCGGCTCCCACAGCGCAGAGCTGGGGAACAACCAGGATGTGGCTTTTTCCTCCCTCAGGAACAGAGACTTGGAAATGGAGCTCACGCTCCGAAAAAATAAAAATCCACTGAGTGGAAGAAATGCCACTGTGGGCAATGAAGGTAAGCTCAGCCCTGCTGCTGCTGTCAAGCCCTCAGGGGGGACCTTGGGGAGCTGTGCTGAGCCTGAGCTCTGGCCGGGTGGCCCAAGGGGCAGGAGAAGGGCAGGCTGCCCCGCTCTTGGCCCTGGGGAGGGAGAGTGTCCCTCGGTGCTCGCTTGGACGCTTCCAGGGAGCTTCCTGGAGAAGAGACCTCAGGAGATGGCACTCACTTTGCTCTGGTTTCTTTGCCCAGGGCCTAGCTGCACTATTTGCAGCCATGTGGCTAGTTCCATCACCTCCCAGGGGAGGTGACGAGAAACATCTTCTTTTCTGTGTACGTACGATCCATTCCTACTGCGGGCGGGTGAGAAAGAGGATGTCTGAGGGTTAGTGCAAGCCCAGGGGAGAGCAGAGGGTGTTCTCCAGCCAGCATCCCAGGGCTCCCGTTTGGGCCCTGAAGCTCAGAGGCTGCTTGGACTGGGGCTGTTCCCCATGAGAGCCAAGAGCAGAGCCCCTCAACGGCAAGGAGAGAGGCTCCTCAGAGCAGTTCCCAGGGGGTGTTGGCTTGGTTTGGGGGCAGGGCTGTGGCCCAATCTGCTCTGTGAGGTGCGGAGCACCAGGGAAGCAGCCAGCGGGGTTGTGGAGCAAAGCCCTGGGCTGGCCAAGTCCCCCTTGGGAGGGGCTGGGACTGGGCTGCCAGCTGGGCTCGGTCTGCTGGCCCAAGGCCGGGGCCAGCGGGGGCTCCTGGGAAGCCAGGGATGGGGAAAGGAGAAGGGGGAGCTTTGCAAAACCCCCAGGCTGCTGCTCTCTCCCTGTTGACAGGATGGTCCAGGCTCTGGCAAGGGTGCCCACTGGAATGATGGAATGGAATGTCAACTGCCATGTGTTAAAAACCATGTTTGACAACTAGGATAATGATAAGGACCCCTAACTTCTTGTCACCCTGAGTCCTTGAGACTGACCACTCAGCTATGGCCATACCTTAACGACTCTGGGTGGGATGGATCTCATCCCCCCTGGATATGCAATGAGGGGCCAGGAATGAAGTGTGCTTGTCATTTCAGGGAAAAATATGAATATGAAAACAATTCTGTGTAATATAAACTCCTGTGAAATCAGTGTTGGGTACAAGCTCTCAGAGGACAAATCCTGAGTCTTCTCCTGCGCTGTATGAAGTGTCCCTGCCTTAATGGTTAAGTTAAACCATTAAGCCTAAGTTTCTTTGTTTCAAGGAGCGGCTGGAGGAACTGAGGCCTTGAGAAGAGGAGGCTGAGGGGAGACGTTATTACTCTCTACACTAACCTGAGAGGAGGTGGTCTACCAGATGGGGGTGCTGGCCTGGTCTCCCAAGTGACAGGTGACAGGACAAGGGGGAATGGCCTCAAGCTGAGCCACAGGAGGTTCAGACTGGGTTTCAGGATAAAATTTTTCACAGGATGGGCCATCGGGCACTGGAACAGGCTGTCCAGGAAGGTGGTTGAGTCACCATCCTGGAGGTGTTACAAAGATGGGTATACGAGGTGCTCAGGGACAGGCGTTAGGAGCAGAGAGCAGCGGTTGGACTCAGTGATCCATGAGGTAGTTTCCAACTTGATGATTCTGTGATTCTGGTCATGTGAAATGGGGATTTTGTGCCCCAAAGTTCTTATTTAGAAGCTCTGTGGTGTACCTTCTGTGGTTTGCATGTCCTTAAGTACCTCATCTACCTGTCTTTGAAACCCCTCCAGGGATGGGGACTCAACCACCTCCCTGGGCAGCCTCTACCAGTGGCTGATGACCCTGCCGATGTAAACATTTTTCCTAAATTCCAATCTGAGCATGGCCTGGCGCAGCTTGAGGCCGTTCCCATGTTGACTATCACCCATCAGTCAGAGTATATGCATGTAAGGATTGCATTCTAGTCCTCTGCGATGGGGATTTCATGGCCTGACATCTGCCTTTAGAAACTGTGTGCTTTGCCCTTGGTGGTGCAAGGCAGGGAGAGCCGGAATGGGAGCTGGGCTGGGTTCAAGGGCCCCATGGGCAGGGGCTCCCAGTGCACGGGGAGCAAATAGACTCTTCCTGGTGATGTCACAATCGCCACCGTGGTGTCCCAGCTGGCAGCCCACCAGACCTTTGGAAGCGTGGGGCATCAGCCCTCAGACTGCCCTGGGACTGCTCCCCAGAGCAGACGTGCAGCGTGCACTTTGCTGTTTTTCTCTCTCTGACTGGGATTTTCCTGACCGACCCCTGTGTGTGCAGGGAGCCTAAACTTGCCACGATGGCAAGAAGAAAGGCTCCTCAGAGGGGTCCCCAGGGGCAATGCCCCTATAACCTTAGGAGCAGGAAGACCAACAAGTAGGAATCAGGGAGTTCATGCCCAGGCTGTGGGGACGGTTTGGGGGCAGGGCTGTGGCTGAACCCCGTCTGTGAGGTACAGAGCAGCAGGGAAGCTGCCAGCGAGGTTGTGGAGCAAAGCCCTGGGCTGGCCAAGTCCCCCTTGGGAGGGGCTGGGCTGCCAGCTGGGGTCGGTCTGCTGGCCCAAGGCCGGGGGCAGTGGGGGTTCCTGGGAAGCCAGTGATGGGGAAAGGAGAAGGGGAGCCTTGCAAACCCCCAGGCTGCTGCTCTCTTGCTGTTAACGGGATGGCCCAGGCTCTGGCAAGGGCATCCACTCTGGCTGCTCCTACAGCTTCGGCTCCCGCAGCCTGGGGCTGGGGACAACCAGAATGTGGCTTTTTCCTCCCTCAGGAACAGAGACTTGGAAATGGAGCTCACACTCCGAAGAAATAAAACTCCATCAGAGGAGGGAAATGCCACTGCGGGCAATGAAGGTAAGCTCAGCACTGCTGCCACTGTCAAGCCCTCAGGGGGGACCCTTGGGAGCTGTGCTGAGCCTGAGCTCTGGCCGGGTGGCCCAAGGGACAGGAGAAGGGCAGGCTGCCCCGCTCTTGGCCCTGGGGAGGGAGGGCGTCCCTCGGTGCTCACCTCCAGGGAGCTTCCTGGAGAAGAGACCTCAGGCGATGGCACTCACTTTGCTCTGGTTTCTCTGCCCAGGGCCAGCCTGCAGCATTGGTGGCCACGTGGCTAGTTCCTGCTGGCGGTGGCTGAGAAACATCTTCTTTTCCACGTACGTACAACCCATTCCTACTGCGGGTGGGTGAGAAAGGGGATGTCTGAGGGTTAGTGCAAGCCCAGGGGAGAGCAGAGGGTGTTCTCCAGCCAGCATCCCAGGGCTCCCGTTTGGGCCCTGAAGCTCAGAGGCTGCTTGGACTGGGGCTGTTCCCCACGAGAGCCAAGAGCAGAGCCCCTCGGCAGACACAGTCCCATGCATGCCATCTGTGGGACATTGAGGGAAAAGAGGCCTGATTTCCAGTCAGAGCGAGAGCAAGGGCCACCCCAGAGAGGCTGTGTCAAAGCAGGCTTCATTTGCAACACCTCTTCCCTTCCCACATTGTTTTCCTTTGCTTTCGGAAGGTGCCCCTGAAGCCCTTCCTTTGGGCAAGAGCTGCTGGCAGTGTGGAATGGCCTGGACAGGAATCCTCTTCCTCCTGGATGTTGCTCTATCACCTCGCTGCCAGCAGCAGGATTTCTGCCCCAGGAGGGCAATGCACCTGGAAGGCCTTTACCCAAGACTTCAGTCTCTGACAGACACCCGACTCCCTCTCTTGCAGGAAAGAGACCATGTTGGAGCACAAGCAGCTCTTCAAAATCCTTGCCTTGCTGCTCGTTGCCTTGCTTGGTGAGTTTTGCTGAGCAAAGCTGGGAAAGCGACAGCCCAGCTGTGCTGGAGACCAGCTCCCAGCTTCCAGCTTTCCTCTGGGACCAGGATGTGGCCCAAGTGCTTCCTGAGCACGGCCAGGCCTGGGACTGGCTTTTGGCCTCCCAGACAGACCAGCAGCGTCCTGGCCGAGGTGCAGCTGCAGCCACTGGAGCACATGGCTCGCTCCCTCTGTGAGAGACGAGCGCAGCTGTTCCCAAGCCTGAACTGGGGATTGCCGGAGGGGAGAGCTGTGCAGGGGGAGCGATGGAGAGGAGAGAGCGGAGCACGGGGAGCCTCTCCCAGCGCATGGAGCCTGGTCTGGGTGCTCCCTGAAGCACTGACAGGGAATGGGGCTGGGTTCTGGGGCACTGAGCACGCCTGGAGATCCCAGCCTGGTCTCTTCACGCCCGGGCATGGCCAGGAGACTGCACCTGCTGGGATCGCTGGCCACCCCACTCCGATAACTAAATCTTGATACAATTGCAGCTCTTGGTTTTGGCTGGACCTGGCGCTCAGTTCCGACCCAGACATGCATGGAGGTGGGTGACTTTGGTGGGGCCGGCACGTCCTGCAAGGGGGTGTTGCTGCCAGGGGCTGGGTCCAGCTGAGGCTCTTGAGCTGCCACGCAGGGTGGCCCAAAGCAGCAGCTTTTGCTGGCTCTTCCTAGGGAAGCCTCTCCTGGGAAGTCCTGGTGGCTCTGGCAGGGGAAGCTCCAACAGAGCGTTTTTCTCTTTCACGTACAGAGTAGTGTCAGTGCTGGAAAACGCCTGGAGGAGCTGAGGTAAGAGATGTTTCCTGACTGGAGTTGGGTCTGTACAGGAGCATCAGTCGACCTCGTGCTCCCTGCAGTAACTTTCCTCTCAGCCGGGGCTCCCGTCCTTCCCTGATTCCATTTCCTTTGCTCAGACTGGTGCAGCAGGGGAGCACGGGCACAGTAGGGACAGGGCGGGGGTCTCCCCTCTGGCTGAGCTTCCCCAATCCTGGAGGGGATGGGCTGCTCTCTGACACGATCCGTTTTGCTCTTCCTGCAGGGAGTTTGGCTATAAGGATCGCCAAGTTGTGAAGCTTCGGATAGAAGATGGGGCTGAGATGACTGTGGACCGAGAAGCCTTGAAGAAGGTGATCCTGCTCCTTTGGGAGGAGGCTGGGCTGGGCAGCAGACCCAGGAAAGTGTTCCTTGTGGCTGGTGGGGTCATCGCATCCTCTGCCCCAGCTGGGTGACAGACTTTCTCCCCAGTGTCCCTTCTCCCACACTCATCCCTAACAGCGCCTTTTCAGGGGTGGGATGCAGGTGCTGGGGGTCCCTGCAGAGCCCCTGGGCAGAGACATGGCTCTGCTGGCCCCTGTCTGGGATGGGTTCAGATTCTCCTCTGCTCCACAATGCTGAGGGGCCCCTGGGTCAGGCAGGGAAAGCCTCCAGCTTCTCTCCATTTCTTCACAAGCACCTCATTTTCTAGCTGAAATCGAACCCCCCGGGCACACGAGTGCTCACAATTCAAGCTTTGTCAGCGATTGTGTTGTTCCCAACGCTCTCTTACACTTCATTGCTCCTGTTCTGGTTGCAGGGCGATGCTTCTTCACGACTCTACCTGTACGCCCAAGTCCATAACGGCCAGGTGAACGTCATCTTGAAAGGAGACGGACAGACTGGACTCTCTGTGACCATTGACACCTCCCCCACAGACCGTGGAGGTGGCTGGAGGGAGCGTCTGGTACGGCTCTGGCCCTGGTGAAAAGACCTTCAAAACTCATCCAGTTCCACCCCTCTGCCATGGGTAAGGACATGTGCCCCTGGATCAGGTTGCCTATTCCAACCTTGAACATCTCCAGCTATGTGGATCCGGTGGCCATTGCATGGGATTGGAACTGGAATGTTTTGGAGGTCCCTTCTGAAAGGAAGCTTTTCATGATTCTGTTTGTTTCCTTTCAGTCACATTAAAGCTCATTAAACGTTGCTTCCAAGCTGCAAGCCTCGCTTTCCCTCATTTCCCTTTTCCTGGGGTGGGTTAGTTTGAGACTAAAAGCTGCTGAGTTTTAGCTGCTCTTCTGGCCGGCGGGAATAAACTGGGACCCAGGAGCATTCCCCAAGAGCTCCTGAGAGAGGGGCCCGAGAGCAGCAACCCCACAATGCAGAGGGTGTTCTCAGCACGATCAGCAGCATTCCTGGTCCATCCCAAAGTCACAGGAGGGACAGGATGGGTAGGACATGGTGGGGATGAAGCCATGGGGTGGGACCGCTCCACTCAGATCCGACTCACTCGGCTACACCTGGATACGCTCAGCATCACTCAGCTGCACTGGGAAGCGCTCAGAAACTATCAGCTCGACTTGGCCCTGTTCAGTTGCACTTCAGCCCAACTGGAATCACACTCGGCACCACTTGGAACCAATTGGCTCTGTTCAGCTCTGCTTGGGAGCACTCTGCTCCGATCGGCTCCAATGTCAGGAGTGTCAGTCGACCTCATGCTCCCTGCAGTCATCTTCCTCTCAGCCGGGGCTCCCATCCTTCCCTGGTCTTCCCTCTGGCTGAGCTCCCCCACTCCCAGAGGGGATGAGCTGCTCTACAATAAGATCCACATTCCTGTTCCTGCAGGAGCTTTCATTGTAAGGATCGCAAATATTTGGAGATCCTGGAAGAGCTGGCTCATCTGAGAGATGAGATACAAGCTTTGAAGAAAGTGATCTTGCACCTGGGGGAGGAGGCTGGGCAGCAGCCCCAGGAAACGTTCCTCGCGGATGGTGGTGGGGTGGTTGCAGCACCCCAACCTTTGCCCTGGATCAGGGGGGGCTTCTGCGCTACACAGGCCCTGTTGTGGGGTGCCCAGCAGCCTTCCCTCAGCTCGCCGGCACCTCTGGCTGCTCTGGCCTGGCTTTGGAAGCAGCAGAGTGACCCAGGCAAACTCCCAGGGCCAGGCAGCACTAGCAGGGCTGAGCCCCGGCTGCCGTGGAGAGCGTGGAGGGTGGGGATGAGGGTGTGGAGACCCTCAAAAACCCACCTTGGGCCCATGGCCATCTCTGTGGACAGAGAACCTCTTCCTCAGTCCTGGTGGCTCTCGCAGCAGCAGAGTCTTGCAGCTCAGCACACAGGGCTTATCTTGCCTTTCTGACATGCACCCTCGGCCTTTTCTGAGGAAAAGAAAAAAAAAAAGTTAAACCCCCAGAAACTAGAAATTTGAGTAATCTGTTTGTTCCAGCACTGACAGAGTCACCAGTAGAGTTCTGGAACGAGCTGTGCTGTTGGACACATTCACAGACAATCTGGAAAACTGTAATAGAAGTAGAGTGAGAAAGTTTATTAATGACAAATACCTTTTTCAAAATGGGAGCAACGCGGTTCTGCTGTGAAAAAAACCAGAAGAGTCTTATGACATGGAGTGGCTGGCAGATGAAATTTGATGTAGATAAATATTAAACAATGCACAAGGCAAAAATAATTATAACCCCACACATAAAAAGATGCATCTATGGGTCCTGGTAAATGCATAGCCCTTATATATATATATTTTTTTTTTTTTTAAATCTGAAGAAAGGTTAAAGAAACTATAAATAAGGAAATCTCACTGGTAAGAGGAAATAACTGCTTATTCACAGATCCTAACTGAAAAGACACTAGCACAAAACTAAAAACCAGAAATAGAGGAGATTGGTAACATGAAGTTAACTTTGGTTTGGTTCCGCTTCTGCTAATATTTCTGTTTGGTTTCCACTACTGTTCACTCTAACTGAGAGTAGCTTGTGTCTAAAGGAAGGACTTAAGAGCTACCAATAACCTGCCCCAGATCATCTTGTTTCGCAGCTCTCTTGTCTGTTGTTGTGAGACACAAGTTGTCAGTAAAATTAAGTGAAATGAAAAACAATATGCTCGATGCCAACTCAAAGTTCAACGTTTGCTTTTGTATCAAAGGAAATGGCATTCTTTCATGGAATAATTTTTTCCAAGAAACGTTTCAGAATGCAGATGGGACAGAATAAAGAAGATTTATTCGGCTTATATTCCAGTCGATTAGCCATGTTTGAAAAGAAAAACACACGTTTCTTCATGAATTACAGATCTAGATCACAATACTAAAAAACACTAAAATGCATTTTAGACTAGTCTAATGTTATTAATTCTAAATGGGGACCTCTCATGGAATTTCCAAACTATTTTTTTCTCTCTTTATCCCTATCGGTGCCCATTTGGTAGACATTTTTATTAGGTAAATCAAAATACGCTTGAATTACACCTATGGATATACTGAGCTTCCATCAAAAGGTTACAGCTAGGTTTAGAGAGTTGGATGTATTATTTCCATCAAAGGCTTACTAGCATATCAATTCTTTCAAGATTTTGCACACTGTTTTGTGAAAAAAACCACACTTGAATCTGATGACCATGTGGCAGCTGCACAAAACCCCACATTTTGTCATTTTGATACTAACTTTCAAGTGTTCTTATTTAAATTAAACTTTTTTTTCCTAAGGAAGGTGAGTCACAGCAATGCAGGATCCAGTAGGTCTCTTCCAACCTGGCGATTTATGACCCTATGACTCTCCTCTACGTTTAACTTTACTGAAAAGTAGCCGATGAGATTTTATGAGCATTTGTTCATAAATCACATTTTATGCGAAACAATGTGAAATTAATCTATTTCTATTTTCTTTTACAGAAGCTGTATTTTCTGTTTGCTGAAATCTAGGCCTTTTTTGGTCTTTGGATTGTTTCTGACTACAGTCAGAGTGGTACACAGCGCACTTGTTTCTTAGAAGCAGGTTCTTTGCTTTAAAGAGGTCTAAGCTCAGTTCTCTTCAGATTTTAGTCTCTTATTTAAGCCTATGAAGATGTTAAATATCTGAAGTGAAATTTTGAAATGGACAGTTTTCTTTGACAGTACAGGAATTTGAAGCCTAAAGCATGTAAATAAATAGCATATATCAAAACTACAAAGTTAAATAGACAGCTCACGACACAGAAGAAAGAATTTACGACAACAAACTTCCGAGGAAAGCATTTGAAGCTCTGTACTTACACATACAACACCGTTCTGGAATCATCAACTCATCCAGCATCTCCAACAGTAAGAGTATCGCAGTCTCTTTCCAGTTCAAACTCTTCCAAAGCAGCTTTATGACCTTTTCAAATTAAATGTCAGTTATTTCCTAATATACCCACAGCTGACCCGATCTGCCCCAGTCTTAAAAGAAATTACTTGGTTACCCTAAATCAAGTCACAGAGCACTCATCATTTCAATTAGTCTTGTTTGGTTTGAGAAAGATACATAGTAAAAGCAGAAGTGGGGAAACTTTCTACAGTGTTTTCGAAGGGTCGTTTCCTAAAGACACCTGTAACTGGTGATAATTGTTCTTATTACTGAAAAGTTATTATAGACATCAGTAAAACTTTTTTTTCCCCCTTCTAACTAGAGAAACTATATAAAAACCAGGCAGCACAATATTGGAAGTACAGGAAGTCAAAAACGTGTCTCTCGAATTATATAATAACAAGATGGCGGGTAGGAGCAATCAATTCATAAGAAGCTGGAGAAGTGTCATGCACGGAAATAAAGAAGTAGAAATTTCCTTACAGAAATTACTAACCTTAAACTCTGATTTCACTCAATGTTTAATCATTAATTGCCCAGAAAATTGAAAAAAAAAAATATTGTTTGTAGAAGTGTTTATAATTTACTGAAAGCGTAATTTTACAAGGTAAAAGTGTGAAAACGGATTTTTCATCCATTTCATCCAACAACACTTCTAAGACAAGCACTTTTTAGAGGTCTGTACGGGAAAGAAGTAGTTGCAGGTTACACGTGTGTGTCCATATGTACGCCGTATCTTGGTTTGATTTTGACACTGAGGTTTCTGTTGATAAACATCTAAAGGGCAGGTGTCAGGAGGATGGGGTCAGATCCTTCTCCGCAGTGCCCAGTAACAGGACAAGGGGCAGCAGGTACAGGCTGGAGCACAGCAAGTTCCACCTCAACATGAGAAAAAACATCTTCACTGCGAGGTTGATGGAGCACTGGAGCAAGCTGTCCAGAGAGCCTGTGAAGACTCCTTCTCTGGAGAGATTCAAAACCCACCTGGATATTTCCCAGTGCCGCCTGCTCTTGATTAACCTGCTTTAGCAGGTTTAGAGGATCTCCAGAGGTCCCTTGAAACCCCTGCCATTCTGTGATTCTCTGTGTTTTCAAGTGGGGTTAATATTAAGATGAGGGTCATTAGAAGGGAAAAGAGTAGGAGATTTCAAGAAAGGCCGAACGATCCCAGGATATTCATAGCTATAAAAAACCTATTTATCACAAAGGTCTCTATAGTATTTTGGCAGTGGGTCAGAGATTTTGTTTAGTGATCTAACACAGGTCCTTTGCAGACCTGCATTATCTACATTGTGTTTCAATAAGGACACAAATTGCAGGCAACATGCCATAGATAAAATAATATGTCACATCCGCAGCCACAAACACCACTGGCACAATAATGTGTCTTGAGGGCCATTTTAAACACTTTTTCCGTACACCAAAATGCTTCCAAAGGCATTTTAGCCAGTAGCTACTGTTGGGGGTGGGCTGTCCCCCTCTTCCTTTCCCTTTCCTCCCAGAGCCAGCTCATTCCAGTTTAAGAGCTGACAGAAGCTACACCTGCACAAACACGCTGCCTGGTGCAGATTTCCTTATCAATAGGAATGGATTAATTGCACACCACCACGGACAAATCGCTTCAGCACAATCTATACTCTCAAGACTTATGGGAATACCCTATTTGGATGTGAAGAAATTCTTAAACAGGGAGAGGACACGTCTGGGACAGCTGATTTCAAATTATCACAAAGATACCCCATACCATAGGATGTCGTTCTGATCTATAAAAGTTGAGAGAACATAGAGGAAAAGGGACACATTCACACTTACGGTATTTGTTTTCCCCAGTAAGTACTACGTGTGACGGAGCCTTGCATTCCTGGAGATGGCTGACCACTCGCCTGCAGATAGAAAGCACTGAACGAATTCCTCAGTTTGCTTTGCTTACACGTGCAGCTTCTGCTTTAGTTATCAAACTGTCTGTATCTCAGCCCACGAGGTTTCTTGCTTTTACCCTTCCAAGTCTTTCTCCTGTCCCACTGGAGGGAAGCAAGCAAGCGAATGTCTGGAGCTGTGCTGACTGCCAGGGTTAACCCACAACGCTGCCTGATACAGTGCCAAGCTTGTTCTTGCACCATGTGTTTCCCATTGCCTATAACTCCCGTTACGGGCCTTTCCATTTCTACTCACATTAAACGAAAGTAAATGGCCACAAAGAAATTAAGAAGTTTCGCTGTTTGGCTTGTCTGTCAGCAGCTTCATGCAGAAATTAGGTAGCCATGGCACAATTTTTTTCTTTTCTGAGGAAAAGAAAAAAAAAAAGTTAAACCCCCAGAAACTAGAAATTTGAGTAATCTGTTTGTTCTAGCACTGACAGAGTCACCAGTAGAGCTCTGGAACGAGCTGTGCTGTTGGACACATTCACAGACAATCTGGAAAACTGTAATAGAAGTAGAGTGAGAAAGTTTATTAATGACAAATACCTTTTTCAAAATGGGAGCAACGCGGTTCTGCTGTGAAAAAAACCAGAAGAGTCTTATGACATGGAGTGGCTGGCAGATGAAATTTGATGTAGATAAATATTAAACAATGCACAAGGCAAAAATAATTATAACCCCACACATAAAAAGATGCATCTATGGGTCCTGGTAAATGCATAGCCCTTATATATATATATTTTTTTTTTTTTTAAATCTGAAGAAAGGTTAAAGAAACTATAAATAAGGAAATCTCACTGGTAAGAGGAAATAACTGCTTATTCACAGATCCTAACTGAAAAGACACTAGCACAAAACTAAAAACCAGAAATAGAGGAGATTGGTAACATGAAGTTAACTTTGGTTTGGTTCCGCTTCTGCTAATATTTCTGTTTGGTTTCCACTACTGTTCACTCTAACTGAGAGTAGCTTGTGTCTAAAGGAAGGACTTAAGAGCTACCAATAACCTGCCCCAGATCATCTTGTTTCGCAGCTCTCTTGTCTGTTGTTGTGAGACACAAGTTGTCAGTAAAATTAAGTGAAATGAAAAACAATATGCTCGATGCCAACTCAAAGTTCAACGTTTGCTTTTGTATCAAAGGAAATGGCATTCTTTCATGGAATAATTTTTTCCAAGAAACGTTTCAGAATGCAGATGGGACAGAATAAAGAAGATTTATTCGGCTTATATTCCAGTCGATTAGCCATGTTTGAAAAGAAAAACACACGTTTCTTCATGAATTACAGATCTAGATCACAATACTAAAAAACACTAAAATGCATTTTAGACTAGTCTAATGTTATTAATTCTAAATGGGGACCTCTCATGGAATTTCCAAACTATTTTTTTCTCTCTTTATCCCTATCGGTGCCCATTTGGTAGACATTTTTATTAGGTAAATCAAAATACGCTTGAATTACACCTATGGATATACTGAGCTTCCATCAAAAGGTTACAGCTAGGTTTAGAGAGTTGGATGTATTATTTCCATCAAAGGCTTACTAGCATATCAATTCTTTCAAGATTTTGCACACTGTTTTGTGAAAAAAACCACACTTGAATCTGATGACCATGTGGCAGCTGCACAAAACCCCACATTTTGTCATTTTGATACTAACTTTCAAGTGTTCTTATTTAAATTAAACTTTTTTTTCCTAAGGAAGGTGAGTCACAGCAATGCAGGATCCAGTAGGTCTCTTCCAACCTGGCGATTTACGATCCTATGACTCTCCTCTACGTTTAACTTTACTGAAAAGTAGCCGATGAGATTTTATGAGCATTTGTTCATAAATCACATTTTATGCGAAACAATGTGAAATTAATCTATTTCTATTTTCTTTTACAGAAGCTGTATTTTCTGTTTGCTGAAATCTAGGCCTTTTTTGGTCTTTGGATTGTTTCTGACTACAGTCAGAGTGGTACACAGCGCACTCGTTTCTTAGAAGCAGGTTCTTTGCTTTAAAGAGGTCTAAGCTCAGTTCTCTTCAGATTTTAGTCTCTTATTTAAGCCTATGAAGATGTTAAATATCTGAAGTGGAATTTTGAAATGGACAGTTTTCTTTGACAGTACAGGAATTTGAAGCCTAAAGCATGTAAATAAATAGCATATATCAAAACTACAAAGTTAAATAGACAGCTCACGACACAGAAGAAAGAATTTACGACAACAAACTTCCGAGGAAAGCATTTGAAGCTCTGTACTTACACATACAACACCGTTCTGGAATCATCAACTCATCCAGCATCTCCAACAGTAAGAGTATCGCAGTCTCTTTCCAGTTCAAACTCTTCCAAAGCAGCTTTATGACCTTTTCAAATTAAATGTCAGTTATTTCCTAATATACCCACAGCTGACCCGATCTGCCCCAGTCTTAAAAGAAATTACTTGGTTACCCTAAATCAAGTCACAGAGCACTCATCATTTCAATTAGTCTTGTTTGGTTTGAGAAAGATACATAGTAAAAGCAGAAGTGGGGAAACTTTCTACAGTGTTTTCGAAGGGTCGTTTCCTAAAGACACCTGTAACTGGTGATAATTGTTCTTATTACTGAAAAGTTATTATAGACATCAGTAAAACTTTTTTTTCCCCCTTCTAACTAGAGAAACTATATAAAAACCAGGCAGCACAATATTGGAAGTACAGGAAGTCAAAAACGTGTCTCTCGAATTATATAATAACAAGATGGCGGGTAGGAGCAATCAATTCATAAGAAGCTGGAGAAGTGTCATGCACGGAAATAAAGAAGTAGAAATTTCCTTACAGAAATTACTAACCTTAAACTCTGATTTCACTCAATGTTTAATCATTAATTGCCCAGAAAATTGAAAAAAAAAAAATATTGTTTGTAGAAGTGTTTATAATTTACTGAAAGCGTAATTTTACAAGGTAAAAGTGTGAAAACGGATTTTTCATCCATTTCATCCAACAACACTTCTAAGACAAGCACTTTTTAGAGGTCTGTACGGGAAAGAAGTAGTTGCAGGTTACACGTGTGTGTCCATATGTACGCCGTATCTTGGTTTGATTTTGACACTGAGGTTTCTGTTGATAAACATCTAAAGGGCAGGTGTCAGGAGGATGGGGTCAGATCCTTCTCCGCAGTGCCCAGTAACAGGACAAGGGGCAGCAGGTACAGGCTGGAGCACAGCAAGTTCCACCTCAACATGAGAAAAAACATCTTCACTGCGAGGTTGATGGAGCACTGGAGCAAGCTGTCCAGAGAGCCTGTGAAGACTCCTTCTCTGGAGAGATTCAAAACCCACCTGGATATTTCCCAGTGCCGCCTGCTCTTGATTAACCTGCTTTAGCAGGTTTAGAGGATCTCCAGAGGTCCCTTGAAACCCCTGCCATTCTGTGATTCTCTGTGTTTTCAAGTGGGGTTAATATTAAGATGAGGGTCATTAGAAGGGAAAAGAGTAGGAGATTTCAAGAAAGGCCGAACGATCCCAGGATATTCATAGCTATAAAAAACCTATTTATCACAAAGGTCTCTATAGTATTTTGGCAGTGGGTCAGAGATTTTGTTTAGTGATCTAACACAGGTCCTCTAACTGTGAGTAGCTTGTGTCTAAAGGAAGGACTTAACAGCTACCAATAACCTGCCCCAGATCATTTCGTTTCACAGCTCTCTTGTCTGTTGTTGTGAGACACAATTTGTCAGTAAAATTACAGAAGCTGTATTTTCTGTTTGCTGAAATCTAGGCCTCTAGGAGATTTCTCTAGTAGGAGATTTCTCTAGTAGGAGATTTCAAGAAAGGCCGAACAATCCCAGGATCATTGTGTTTCAATAAGGACACAAATTGCAGGCAACATGCCGTAGATAAAATTATGTTCTTTTTCACCTCCTCCCTTTGTACTTTCTAGCATTCCTGGTTATGTGGTGATTAATACTTTTCATCACTAAGTCAGGTGTAATTATGCCAAGGAAAAGCAAAAAAATATAGATAGAAGCATAAAGTTGGAGATGTTTCCAGTAATAAAAATAACTATGCATCAGAGGGATTTTTAAGATTTGTTAGGTGGAGAGAGGGTTATTTGTCAGCTATTTTTTTGAGAATGAATGTAATACATCTTTGTGTAGACATAGATCGTCAGTCTTCCTCTGTCTTCAATGGATTGAATCAACATCAGCAAGAACATTATGCCTATACGTCGTTAAATAATATTGATTTTTATACTGGGGGGAAAAAAGCAGCTCCATGATGCTAATCCAGATTCAACACTCTTTTGCAATTAAAAATAAGATGCAACAATAATCTGTTCATCATCATTAAATATGCTTACTCTGAACTGATTAAAATAATGAATTTTCATTAAGAAAAATTGGAAACAATGATAATCTATTAGACTTCTTACAGAAGAATGAACCTGTTTGCTTTCTGAAACACATGATGCAAAATTCCCTTATAAGCAATACAGAATAATTACTTGCGATTACATAGATATACTGTGAAAACAAAAAAACCTTAAAAATATGAGACACCTGAGGAGGTACCAAATGGAAACTCTGCCAGCAAATTTCCTGTTATAATTACTTTTTCCTTAGATGCATTTTCGTTTAACCTAGCCACTTCCACACTTTATATTTTTTTCTTAATTGCTATTAAAGTAATTAGAAAAAGCAGAACCAGATTTTTAAGAATAGTAACAGAAATTGCTCTATAGCCATTCTCCCTGAATGGAAACAGGGAACGTGGCAAGGTAACATTTCAAAAATTCCTGGTTTTACGTGTTCTTTTCACTACTAAGATGACTTGTTTTATTAGCTTCTAAATATATTGTAGGATGCAAGCACAAAAGTGAATTACCTGTAAAATAGCTCTGATCTTTACAAGGAGATCAAGCAAACAACTTTGAAAAGAGCACACATGCTAGTGGAAATGGGTCTAAAAAAAGCCAAAAGTGAAAAAATAAACAGGGCATCCTTGAAGAAGTTTCTCTTAAAGATGAGAAAAAGAATTGAGAGAACTTGTTGCTTCAGGAAAACTACAGTAAAATGTACGAAGAACAGGGAAACAGAACTGATGATCTTCAGTTTGAAGTTTTAAAATTGTAAGTAGAAAATGGTTTCATTATAAAGGCTCTTGATGAAAGCTGTTTGCAACTGTTGGAAGTTACTCTGTGTCATTGACATATTGGCTTCAAATATAATAGTGTTTTACTACTCTGCGTCTTCTTCGTGCTGCTATGTGGAATTAGAAAGTAACCTGATCATGCAAATGTTTTTGACTCTGTTATAGAGACACCTCATGCTCAAAGGGATTTGGTAACAAACTGTCTTATGACTCTTCCATGAATTTCATTTAAGTCTCAGGCACATCACAAGGAAATCTTCCACAATGACCTCATTAGGAGCCAAAAAACCCTCTCAAACATATAGGAAATTCTACTGAAGCATTACTGATGATTATTAACAAGCTGTTGGTGCTTTAACATGGGAAAAAAGAACTAATTCTGTTTAAGTATGTCACTGTATGGTGCCTACTAGCAATACAGAAAGCTTGGCATCTTCTGTGTATCAAGCAAAACACATTCTTCTAACACAGTCTAACAAGAGCCCATTCCTAGGCTGAAGAGAATATTCTTATTCCTAACTGAAACAAGTGCCACACGTTTCCAGCATTACAACTAGTAGAATTTATTTTACATATTATTTTTTTTTCACTTCTCCCTGCATGAAGACTGCCACAAAAGGAACTAATCCAGAGCAGAAGTGCAACATTGTCCCAATAAGCTTTTGAATCCAGCTTGTAACTCCTCTAGCTATTCACAAAGAACAAAGTCTAGAAAACTTCTCTCTTTCAGCTTCTTTTAAAGCCACTTTGTTATTATGTTACTGTTATCCCATATGATCTTTAGGAAGAGGAAAATAGAAGAAAAATAATAATAATAAAAAACGGTAAGCAAGAATTGCAATTGAAGTTCCATCCAGTGGTCTGTTTAGGAAATGCAGTTACTCCAAGACATTGCACAAAAATTGTTATGATAACCTTGCACAGCACGTACTTAATACAAGAATGAAATGCTGTAAGGATTCAGTGTGGAAATCAAACCACCTGGGAACATTTATATCAGGTCCATCCAGTTCCTGAGGGCACTAACAAGCCTAAACTGCCCTGATCAGCTACACCTGGGGCCACTCTCTGTGGGCTCAGGGCATCGATTTCAGGGTGGGATTAGTCTATCAGTCCCTGCCTGAGCAATCGCACTGAGCAGCTCCCTGCGGTTCCACCACAGTGGTGGCTGTGCCTGCCCAGTCTCTGTTGATGCTGACCCTCATCTAGGCTCTGATGTCTCCGTTCAGCCGTGGCCTGTACCCGCCTTGAATCCTGTGTTCAGTTTTGGGCCCCTCACTACAAGGAGGTCATTGAGAATCAGAAGGTTGGAAAAGACCCACAGGATCATCGAGTCCAACCGTTCCTATCAATCACTAAGCCATGTCCCTCAGCACCTCATCCACCCATCCTTTAAACCCCTCCAGGGAAGGTGATTCAACCCCCTCCCTGGGCAGCCTGTTCCAGTGCCCAGTGACCCTTGCCATTAAAAATTTACAGAAAGCTGGAGCGTTTCCAGAGAAGAGCACCAAAGCTGGTGAAAGGCCTGGAGAACAAGTCTTACGGAGAGCGGCTGAGGGCACTGGGGTTGTTTAGCCTACAGAAGAGGAGGCTGGGGGGAGACTTTATCACTGCCTACAACTACCTGAAAGGAGGCTGTAGTGAGGTGGGTGTCGGCCTCTTCTCCCAAGGGACAGGGGACAGGATGAGAGGGAATGGCCTCAAGTTGCACCAGGGCAGGTTCAGTTGGATATTAGGAAAAAATTTTTCACCGAAAGGGTCATGAGGCACTGGCAGAGGCTGCCCAGGGAGGTGGTTGAGTCACCATCCCTGGAGGTATTTAAAAGACAGGTAGATGAAGTACTTAAGGATATCGTTTCGTAGCAGATGGGTATGGTTGGACTTAGCGATCTCAGAGGTCTTTTCCAACCTGGTGATTCTATGAATCCTAGGAAGGCACCCAGTGTCCAAGGCTGGATATGCCCCTGGTCTGCCCTGCTCCATGCCTGAAGTGGTGGGGTTGGCCCTTGTTTCAAGACATGCCCCTGCACTGCTGCCTCAGGCAGGCTTTGTAGCTCTTAGTCTCCAAGTAGCCACCAGCCCGTCCTGTGCCCTGGTAAGTAAGGTCATCACATGGATGTTGTTTAACATAAATAATGAAGGCACTGGCTTTCAGTAAGATGGTTCCTGTGACTAGGAAGAAACTTCACCACGAGGGTGTTGAGGCACTGGAACAAGTTGCCCAGAGAGGTCACGGATGCCCCATCCCTGGAGGTGTTCAAGGCCAGGTTGTGTGAGGCTTTGAGCAACCTGATCTATTAGTACCTGCCCGCGGCAGGGCTTGGATCTAGATAATCTTTCAGGTTCCTACCAACCCAAACCATTCTATGATTCTATGTTTGCAGAAAGTAACCTGTTTTTCCAACTGAGGTTTTAACGGTGGTACAGGAGTAATTTATCTTATTTTGTTAGAGGTGTACTGGAGGGAGTAAAGCATTATAAAGATATTTGCAGATAATAAATTGGAAGGAACAGCAAACACTAGTAATAACACAGAGATATTTCAGCAGCAAATAGGCCCTTTCTGCTGACCATTACTTTTACCAGGCATAGATCACTTCAGCTCATTTCTGCAATGTATTAGCAAAGAATATCAAATTCAGGAGATAGAATAAAAAACAAAGACAAAAAAAAGACTAACAAGAGGGAACAGTGGAGTTGCATGGACACGCTATTCTGCAGTAGCATGAAATCAAACCCTGAGAAGGTATATTTCCATTTTTCACTTACATACACTGAGCTCAAGAGACACTTATGAATCACAGCTGCTTTGCTGCTCTGGAAAGTGTAGGAGGTATACATTTTATTTATTTATCTTTTACTATGTTTTAGATTCTACAGTCTTTATATGATATGCCTATGTAATATCACTCGTGTTACATATAGTTTGTAGTAAATTACCCAAGAGCTGTATTTATGTCATTTTATTAGATCTGACTGTAATGTAGTTAAATTACTTCATAGCAGTTTATACGTGCTGTGGTTTACACTTGTAACTAGAAAAGTGCTAAGAACACACCTGCATTTTGGATATTGCTAAACATTACTTGCACAACATCAAGGCCTTTTCTGGATCTCACACTGCCCCGATGGCCAGTAGGCTGGGAATGGGCAAGAAGATGGGAGGGAACACAGCTGGGAGAGCTGATACCAAGTGACTGAAGGGATATCCCATACCATACAACAACATGGTCAGCAATAAAATTCAGGGAAAGAAGCAGGAAGTGGGAATGTTCGTTGGTACAGGTTTGTCTTCCCACGTAACCATCACTTGTGCTGAGGCCCTGCTTCCCAGGAAATGGCTAAACATAAAATCCTTATTTTGCTTTGGTTGCTTGCACAGATTTTCTTTCCGTATTAAACGGTCTTGATGTCCATCTATGAATTCTCGGCTTTTCCTCTGCCAGTTCTCTCCTCTATCCTTCTGGGGGCAAGAGAGTGAGGGGCTGGGTAGACTTTTAAATGATGTTTGGGATCAACCCACTACTGCTGCTTATATTCTTTAATGAAGAAATCATTGTTTATAAGTATATTACATTTGTCATTATAGAGGTTGAAAAATCTTATTCTGGCAACAGGAAAAATTGTTTTTCTTTCGCTATTATGAAATAACTATGTAACAGAACATTTTTTTGTAAGTATGAGTTTTATATAAGTGGATTATGCTTTAGCTCATTCTTGAATTAGCAAAAGTTTTGGTCCAGGTGTTGCAATTCCCTCCCTCCACAGTCTATCATTTGCTGCCCTGGTAACTGCCATTCAGCATAGGAGCTTGTGAGTATAAGAAATACTTCTTTCATCTATCTCAAAATGAAAAATAAAGTATATAAAAAAATTGTAATCATTTTTTGTGGTTTTTTTTGCTTTGGGATGTTTATGTTTTTTGTTTGTTTGTTTGTTTGTTTGTTTGTTTGTTTGTTTGTAATTAATGTTTACTGTTTTTCTAGTGCCTGTCCTGGCTAGGTGATCTGGTTCTAGCAGGGCATAAGGCAAGCACTTTTCTAGAGTTAAGAATGCCATTAATATGTACAATCCAAATCTGCAACTCAATTTTTCTACTAGAAAAAAGGAGAAGTTCTGTACATAGATAGATACTCTTTATTTTTCCTATATACTTCAGTTTTGGACCACTTTTACAGGATTTACATATTTTTCTCTGCTTTTATTTTAGACTGTAGATTGTAATGCAAAAAACCCAAACAAACAAGTAAAAAGCCACCTTCCCCTCTCCTCCTGAAAAGCAAGGGGAGGAACTTATTCATTAGTTCAGAACATAATGAGAAAACAATTAGAAAAGAAGTCAGAAGGTTAGGTAATAACCTATGTAAGGTTGCACAAAACAGAAGAACTAGAAGGGAATTCACCGTACAATGAGGAATATGTACATATCTGGAACTGATAGAAATGCACTATGATTGTGAGGAGCTCTTCTTTAGGAATTTAATTAGACAAAATTAACTGAAATCTAGCTAACTAGTTCTAATTGAAATAAACTTAACATGACAAAAAGAAGAAAAGCTATTAAAAGGAAATGAGCTTCCTAAACTGATACTGTTTCTGCACCTTTACTTGCATGCTTCAAAGTACAGAAAGATGTCTGGATATACATAACCACATATATGCACACACATATATAGGATATATACATTTTTTGCTATGTTTTGAATAGAATTTCATTGTATTTTGAAGCAGAAATTATAAATTACCTTTTTAACCTTCAGGAAAAAGTTCAAAGAATAACACCTACCTCTGCAAATTGGCCTGTGGTCACTCCAGGCAGCCAGCACATCTGTCAGCATATCTCTGACGAGTGATGCTTTTACAACCTTACAGCACATAATTATCTTCACACAGAAACTGTACGCTTGCACCACGCTCAGAAAAAAAATGAGAGGAAGGAAAAAAGAATTATAACATACATTAAATATTTAATTAGACAAAATTTAATTAGACAAAATTAATTTTTGTCTATCATCAGTCAAAATGAGCGTAAATGTCACCAAATGACAATATTTCTAGGTCCTAACAAAAAATTAAGGGTGAAAAATTCTGCTTCATCATTACTATATTCCTAAGAAACAGTTCATACTATAAAGAAAAGGTCTACTGTTTAGTTTGTGCACCTTTTAAAGAAGTAAAACCAGGAATATAAAGCAACAGCAAAACTAAGTTTCATCCTTCAAACTATAACTTCAAGAAATGCATGTTGCGATATATTTTTTAAGAGAATATGTAACCGCTATTCTTTCAGGCAACAAAATTTACTTCATGAATAATTTCAATCCCTCCCTAAAGGCCTAACTGAGAAAATAAGTAGTTAGACATTGTAATTTGCCCACATGTACAACTAAGAAATATTAATTTCAGTAAATTGTAATAATTCATTAAATATTCCTGACCTTTTTGAAATCACATGCTAAATGATAACTACTCTTAGAATGGAGATTGAGTGTTACACTGATAACTTTGAAATGTGTCTCTTTCAAATGATTTGTAACCTTTTTTTTAATAATATTTTTTTCTGAACAACGTTGACCAATATTTATTAGGAATTACAAAAAAAAGCATGTGGTTCCTGTGTATCTTAAAAAGAGCTTTTCTAAATAGCATTTACATTTCTGCTTCCATTTATTATTAGTGACATTCTTTGTTCCCCATCATAATAAACTGATTTTGTTGTAAGATTACTTGCCTTTTTTTCATCCGTGTCCCCTCGAGGAGCCAAGCACGGAGCCCAGATGAGCTCAGCTAACGCAGGGGTCACCACCACCGCGGGTGAGAGTCCTCTTTGTCGGTAATGTGGCCACGTGTGCTGCACCTCAGTGTCGGAGGCTGACAGCGCTGGCTCTTCCCCATCACAGTCACCTTTCTGCTTGGGTGTTGTCAGGTGCCTTAGCGAACAGCAGCGAGAGTTACTGCCTCCATAACCGGGAAACCACCACCCCTCCTGAACCACTACTGCATAGCCTAAAGAGGAAAATGTGTGTGCCTACTACCTAGCCAAATAGAGTATTCGAAAAATAACTAAAAGCCTTATCAGTCACCTTGAGGTGATCACAGTGCTGCTCTCCTCTCACAGCAGCTGCTGGTGGATTATCTCCCACACCATCATCTTCCGGAAATAAGGCATGTGACTCTGGAAAGAAATGGAAAAATCCTTTAAACATGAAGTCGAGGCAGAAAATAGGCACAAACATCTAACAGGGGGAAATCCACTTCTCCAGAAGACATAAGGGCCAGGGATCCCAAACCCACCGGCTGTGGCATCTCGTGTAGTGAAGTAGGAAGCAGACACCAGATGTAAGGATGGAGAACACAACTCTGCCCTTCCGAGGCTACGGTGAATCCCCAACCCCACCAGCTACGCACCAACCCCAGAGCAAGGGATAGAACCTCCATCCCTGCACCAGGCACAATCAGCAGCTGCTGCAGAACTCGGGAGCTGATGGAATGGCTGGAAGATGCCAGGGGAGTGTGAAGTTGAGCACGAGGAGAAGGTTCTTCCCCCAGAGGGTGGTGGAGCCCTGGAACAGCTCCCAGGGAAGCAGTCACAGCCTGACAGTGTTCCAGAAGGGTTTGGCCAATGCCCTCAGCCCCAAGGTGGGAATGTTGGGGTGTCCTGTGCAGGGACAGGACTTGGACTCAAGAAGCCTTGTGGGTCCCTTCCAGCTCAGGACAGTCTAAGATTCTGTAACTTTCCCTGGCTCTTTTATCTGAGCAAAGACGTCTGGAGCCGGTTTTAACTCCCACTCACCTGTGTAAATGTTAACGGCTTATCTCTGGCGATGTAGTCTGCATACTTGCAGACAAACACCCCGCAGTCATCTCCATTCTCTTGCTGAGGGATTTCCTAAAGAATGCAAAGACACAGAATTTTCCAGTACCGTAAGAGAGAGGCAGTTTGGAAGCAGCACACGTTACCCATCCTAACAGACACTCGGGACAATCCATTCACCATCGCACAACTCAGGGAACAGACCTGATTGACCACACATCATCTCTTCACTTGGGTGTCACAATCCAAGTTCTTGGCAGGCTGAGATGGGAGAGCAGCCCCCTAAGAGAGACGCCCTCCCTGCGAGGTTTACTTGGGGTTGTGGTTCTTAAATTGAGTCTTTATGCAGTGCTCTTTGCTACTAACTCGTAAGCATGGAATGGTTTGGGTTGGAAGGGGCCTCAAAGCCCATCCAGTACCACCCCTGCCATGGGCAGGGACACCTCCCACTGGACCAGGCTGCTCCAAGCCCCATCCAGCCTGGCCTTGAACATCCGCAGAGATGGGGCAGCCACCACGGCTCTGGGCAACCTGGGCCAGGGTCTCACTGTCCTCATCGTGAGGAATTTGGATTGGACATTAGGACAAAAATCTTCCCCCTTACAATTTAAAGCCATCGCCCCTTGCCCTATCGCTCCATGCTCTTGGTAAGCCCCTCCCCAGCTTTCCTGGAGCCCAACTCAGGGAAACACCCGCTCAACCCTCTGCTTTGTCACACACCAGGACTTGTGCTCCCAACAAGAATAATTATCCCAAATTCCAAACCCATTTCCAAAGCCTGTGTTCTCCAACAACAGCTAAACTGATTAAGTTTGTCTTGGGAAGTGGGGGCAAAGTCAGATTCACCTGAACATGGCAGGCTAATTCAAAAAAATGAAGCATGCAGCCAGCAAGGAGAGGTCATGCTGAAAGATTTCATCCCAGCGTGGTTAAGACCAGGTTGGATGGTGCTTTGAGTAAGTTGGTGTGGAAGGTGTCCCTGCCCATGGCAGGGGGCTGCAACTGGATGGGATTTAAGGTCCCTCCTGACCCAAACTACTCTGCCATTCCACGGTTTCCTGGGTCAGCTGCAGCCTAAGGTGACACCGTAAGAACATGAGATGCTTACGGCTCTTTTCTAAAAGCTTGGACTTAGAGAGTGTCAAGACCTCTAAAGAGAAGGAGTTGAGAGTTCACATTTCACATCCCAGTAGTGCTCACATACATGTGACATCATGCTGCGAAGGGTCCACTCTGCAGGATCCAGCTCCAGTTGCCTTTTTTCCCTGCTTTCTTCTTGCAGGTATTTGCTGTTGAAAACAAATCAAAATCACTCTTTGCCTCTAGAATGTAGGTCAACAAAAACAGAGCTGCTGTAGGATCACGGGGAGCTGAGCAGCAGGCCAGCAAAGCATCAAAGCATCCTTACAGCAGCTGATTTAAGGCTTCCAGAGGAAAAATCCAAGTCTTAAATTTACAGACATAATGACAGGCTGTGAGGTAACGTTTACTGGTCAGGAATGGGACCAGCGATTCCAACAGAGGCTTCCACAAAAGGGTAAGCTCACTCCTTAAAGCCCGGTTGTTTCATTCCTAGCGGGGGCAGTACATGAGGCACCAGCTACCGTGTATTTGGCAGCGAGGCTGTGCGTGTGTGTGTGGTGGGAAGGTGGCAGAACCCAGGCACCCCAGGCCCTGACTGGAGAGGACTGTGTGAAATGAGGTAAGTAGCCAATGTCCCACGACTCACGGCAAGGCAAAGATTCCTGCTTCGTTATCTAAAAGAAACATGAAAACTAGCAGTTGTGTTCTAGGGACAGGTTCGGACAAGGTCCAAAAGCCTTCTCATAGTACACAACGTGAAAGCAGCGCCCAAGCGGTTACTTACAACAGAGTTTCACAGATCTTGTCCCCGCTTTTAACTGCCACGGAATCGAAGTATTTGATGGTCTTGCTTCTCATGTCAATGACCTGTGATTACAAGGGGACTGTCAGACAAAGCACAATCTTCTCTGCACACACATCAAAATTAACACGATTTTTCTCACCAGTTTTCTCTCCCCCTCCAGTTCCAAATGAAAAGCCAGTTCAACTCACCGCAAGAGTCCAGTGGTTTGTCAGGTGGACAGGGACCAAGACAACATCCTGCCTGAAGAGATTTACACCTGTGGTCCAACTCTTCACTGCTGCGTAACCCCAAGAAGTTAGTACTTGATAGAAGAAAGCAGTAAAAGCATGAACTGCCGGATAGCCTGGCTTCTTACTTCTTTCCATAACAAGATTCATGTAGAAATTAATTATCTGTACCATAAAGAGTAAGCTTGAGATGTAAAACAAGACCCTAGCTTACCAAAAGAATGAAACAGCAGCAAGGGCCATAAGGCTTCTCGCCGAACGAGGATATCGTCATGCTGCAGCCAGTCTTACCTCATCACTGAGCCAGCAATATTTCTGCAGCGTGCAGATGTCACCACGAGTGACATTCATTTGGAAGGCATGGCTAATGATGTCATTTGGCTCCCCATGGCTAAACGCGGCCTTGATTTCTCTCTCCATGGCCTAAAACAAACAATTAAATGGGGAAGGACTCATGAAATGGAGTAATGAGCACGCTAACAAGCTTTCAGCTGCAAGAAAGCCTGCAATGAAGCTCAGGTACCAGCTTTTTTGCTAAGTTAGTAACAGCACTTTGTTGTCGGTTCAGCACCCCAACTTTCAACTTCACAGCCCAGCTTTGCCCCAGTTTATTCTCACAAAAGGAAGCCGATATCCAACATATGGACACCAAACACACTAAAGCAGCTAAAAAATTAACAGAAGTAGAGCAAACCCCTTTGCCATGTATTGCTGCAGCCCTTGCCATACAGAGGGTTAAGTAAGGGAAACTGAGGCAGCTCCATTGGAGTCAGGCAACCACGAGTCCAGGCTGTGCATCCGACTGGCGCCAAGACTGATGTTGCCATCTAAGTCTGGGTAAGGAATGCAAATAAACCACTAGGTCCCCTCCTTGGTTGAATCTGGGCTGGAAAATTAAGCACAACACCTGGTTTTCCTTCTACTGAGCAGACTCTGTAAACCCTTGGAAAGGACAAGTTAGCCTCTGCCTTTCTCCTCAACGGGCAAAACCAGACGTGGTCAATTAGATCAGCACAACCGTGACTCCAAAGAATAAAAGCAGCCAAAATTCAGGTGAGCAGGGGAACCTGGACTCCCACTCCCCGTTGAACAGTGTAACTAAGTTAACTCCTCCAGCCACTGCAACACTCAGCATGCACACAGAACTCTGCGGGGTCCTGAGGGTCCACATGCAGCTCTGTGAGACCCGGAGGGTGCACACAAGATGCTCAACTGCCCCCCAAGCAAGGCAGCGCTACGGATCAGCCAAAGCTTACTTTTCAGGTTCCACCACCGCAGAAGGACATCACAAAATCCTTTTAAGAGGCTCTGCCTCTTAACCGTGAGAATCGGTTCAGCACTGCTGTGTTCTTAAGCCTGACCTAACTTTTGTCCTGGCAGCAGAAGCCTCACAAACTCGTAGGTGAGCTCAACTGAAGGAGCACGTGAGCATATTAAATCTTTAAATATCAGCTTTACTGCTGACACTAGCACTGCAAAGTCCCAGCTGCAGACACGCAGTAACAGGTTAAATGCAAAGTCTTAAGATACCAAAAAGCTTTATATATACTAAACAGAGTCGGTTGCAGCTGATTTACAGTCCTGTAAAATAGCCCTATGTCCTGCGTAACAAACCATCAGCTATGGTACCTCTGTGATCGGAGGAAAGTTGTCTGCCTTTTTGCCTGAGTCTGGGGATTTGCTTGCTTCCACTCCAACGGTGGATGAATTTCTGGACAGAACAGTTGGTAGACGTAATTGGCATAACACATCTCCTGAAATGTCGGCTCCATTCTGTTTCTGTTGGGCAAAAGGACATTAAGTGAGCAAGGAAATACACATTTTTGCTAGGTGATAGTGCAGACAATCTTGCTGATGTATAAAACTTTGTATGCACATGCAGCTAGCAAACTGCCAAGTTACATTTTATTGGGGAGCGCATTCCAGCCATGCAGCCGGAACCCCTTGGTGATAGCACTACTTCTCACACAACATTCCCGCTTTCCCTGAGCAAACCAACCACCACAAACACATTACTCACTCAGCAATACGTGAGTGAGGAGGGCGAGCGTTTCTGATCACAAAGAGCTGTATTTGCTTAAGAAGTGACATCATGAATAACACAAACTTACCTCTGCAGTGGCAAGTTGCCCTGGCCTCCCATCCTCCACAGTGTTTTTCACCCTGTGAGGTGAGGGAGAGAAAAAGAGAGAGGAGTGAGCCGTCTATCCATATTGTTCCAAGGAATTGTTCTAGATAAGAGACACATACAGAGCAGAGAAGAAATCAAGGCAAACAGAAGGGGTTTTTACCTCAGACGTGAAACCGGCTTGTGATACAGAGTCCGTGTTTCCTTATTAAAGCAAGTACTGGTTCCATAAGGAATTTCACCTACAAGAGAAGTGTATAAGCTATCAGTAACTATAAAAGAAATCCATTGCCTGTAAGAAGCTTCACCAGAAATAAGTTATTTTTGTTGCTTTGTCATATTAGCATTTGTGTTATGTTATGTTACTTTTCTTATTTTCCTATTAGCAACCAGAGAAAGATATGCACATAAGTTATCGCCAGACGACTCCCCCACCCACCTCCCCGCCAAAAAAAAAAAAAAAAAATCATTAGGATCTACAAGCTAAAACTAGTGTTTAAAACAATTTCTTCTGGCAAGCCAATGGTGAACCTAGAACTGTAGGACTGCTTCCAAGGCAGCTCTTGCACTGTGATGACGACATAAACGCCCCAGTCCAGAGGCAACACAAGGATGCAGGGAAGAATTCATATTCAAGCACTGCCAGGCACAACCTAGATGTTGTGACTTCAACACTCTAAGCCCAGAGGGTGGAGCTGCACCCCAAACACAGCAAGGTGAAAAAGAAATGAGTTAATAGTGCAACGTCAGCCTTACCAGATTCCAGTATTTCTAGTGCAGAAACTCTTTGTTTCTTAGCTGGAGGTTCATAATAAAGGGACTGAGCCTGAAGTAAAAACAAAAAATGTAGCAATGTGAGTATAACCTCAATGTGAATCCAAGCAGACAAACTCCCTGGAATTTAGTCAGCTCTGTCACAACCTGGGGACCACGATTTGCCAGTTCAGCTTGTAGCAGAACACAAACCTCTGTGGGATCACTGACAAATATGCCTCTTGGGTTTTGATAGATTTTTTTTTTAATAACAGCTCTCCTATGTGCAGTGATTAAAAGAAGACAACCTTGTGGCTGTCTCCTCCCCAGGGGTGTTCAAGGCCAGGAAAATTTCTGCAGCGTGCAGATGTCACCACGAGTGACATTCATTTGGAAGGCACTGCTAATGATGTCATTTGGCTTCCCATGGCTAAACGCGGCCTTGATCTCTCTCTCCATGGCCTAAAACAAACAATTAAATGGGGAAGGACTCATGAAATGGAGTAATGAGCACGCTAACAAGCTTTCAGCTGCAAGAAAGCCTGCAATGAAGCTCAGGTACCAGCTTTTTGCTAAGTTAGTAACAGTACTTTGTTGTCGGTTCATCACCCCAACTTTCAACTTCACAGCCCAGCTTTGCCCCAGTTTATTCTCACAAAAGGAAGCCGATATCCAACATATGGACACCAAACACACCAAAGCAGCTAAAAAATTAACAGAAGTAGAGCAAACCCCTTTGCCATGTATTGCTGCAGCCCTTGCCATACAGAGGGTTAAGTAAGGGAAACTGAGGCAGCTCCATTGGAGTCAGGCAACCACGAGTCCAGGCTGTGTATCCGACTGGCGCCAAGACTGATGTTGCCATCTAAGTCTGGGTAAGGAATGCAAATAAACCACTAGGTCCCCTCCTTGGTTGAATCTGGGCTGGAAAATTAAGCACAACACCTGGTTTTCCTTCTACTGAGCAGACTCTGTAAACCCTTGGAAAGGACAAGTTAGCCTCTGCCTTTCTCCTCAACGGGCAAAACCAGACGTGGTCAATTAGATCAGCACAACCGTGACTCCAAAGAATAAAAGCAGCCAAAATTCAGGTGAGCAGGGGAACCTGGACTCCCACTCCCCGTTGAACAGTGTAACTAAGTTAACTCCTCCAGCCACTGCAACACTCAGCATGCACACAGAACTCTGCGGGGTCCTGAGGGTCCACATGCAGCTCTGTGAGACCCGGAGGGTGCACACAAGATGCTCAACTGCCCCCCAAGCAAGGCAGCGCTACGGATCAGCCAAAGCTTACTTTTCAGGTTCCACCACCGCAGAAGGACATCACAAAATCCTTTTAAGAGGCTCTGCCTCTTAACCGTGAGAATCGGTTCAGCACTGCTGTGTTCTTAAGCCTGACCTAACTTTTGTCCTGGCAGCAGAAGCCTCACAAACTCGTAGGTGAGCTCAACTGAAGGAGCACGTGAGCATATTAAATCTTTAAATATCAGCTTTACTGCTGACACTAGCACTGCAAAGTCCCAGCTGCAGACACGCAGTAACAGGTTAAATGCAAAGTCTTAAGATACCAAAAAGCTTTATATATACTAAACAGAGTCGGTTGCAGCTGATTTACAGTCCTGTAAAATAGCCCTATGTCCTGCGTAACAAACCATCAGCTATGGTACCTCTGTGATCGGAGGAAAGTTGTCTGCCTTTTTGCCTGAGTCTGGGGATTTGCTTGCTTCCACTCCAACGGTGGATGAATTTCTGGACAGAACAGTTGGTAGACGTAATTGGCATAACACATCTCCTGAAATGTCGGCTCCATTCTGTTTCTGTTGGGCAAAAGGACATTAAGTGAGCAAGGAAATACACATTTTTGCTAGGTGATAGTGCAGACAATCTTGCTGATGTATAAAACTTTGTATGCACATGCAGCTAGCAAACTGCCAAGTTACATTTTATTGGGGAGCGCATTCCAGCCATGCAGCCGGAACCCCTTGGTGATAGCACTACTTCTCACACAACATTCCCGCTTTCCCTGAGCAAACCAACCACCACAAACACATTACTCACTCAGCAATACGTGAGTGAGGAGGGCGAGCGTTTCTGATCACAAAGAGCTGTATTTGCTTAAGAAGTGACATCATGAATAACACAAACTTACCTCTGCAGTGGCAAGTTGCCCTGGCCTCCCATCCTCCACAGTGTTTTTCACCCTGTGAGGTGAGGGAGAGAAAAAGAGAGAGGAGTGAGCCGTCTATCCATATTGTTCCAAGGAATTGTTCTAGATAAGAGACACATACAGAGCAGAGAAGAAATCAAGGCAAACAGAAGGGGTTTTTACCTCAGACGTGAAACCGGCTTGTGATACAGAGTCCGTGTTTCCTTATTAAAGCAAGTACTGGTTCCATAAGGAATTTCACCTACAAGAGAAGTGTATAAGCTATCAGTAACTATAAAAGAAATCCATTGCCTGTAAGAAGCTTCACCAGAGATAAGTTATTTTTGTTGCTTTGTCATATTAGCACTTGTGTTATGTTATGTTATGTTACTTTTCTTATTTTCCTATTAGTAACCAGAGAAAGATATGCACATAAGTTATCGCCAGACGACTCCCCCACCCACCTCCCCGCCAAAAAAAAAAAAAAAATCATTAGGATCTACAAGCTAAAACTAGTGTTTAAAACAATTTCTTCTGGCAAGCCAATGGTGAACCTAGAACTGTAGGACTGCTTCCAAGGCAGCTCTTGCACTGTGATGACGACATAAACGCCCCAGTCCAGAGGCAACACAAGGATGCAGGGAAGAATTCATATTCAGGCACTGCCAGGCACAACCTAGATGTTGTGACTTCAACACTCTAAGCCCAGAGGGTGGAGCTGCACCCCAAACACAGCAAGGTGAAAAAGAAATGAGTTAATAGTGCAACGTCAGCCTTACCAGATTCCAGTATTTCTAGTGCAGAAACTCTTTGTTTCTTAGCTGGAGGTTCATAATAAAGGGACTGAGCCTGAAGTAAAAACAAAAAATGTAGCAATGTGAGTATAACCTCAATGTGAATCCAAGCAGACAAACTCCCTGGAATTTGGTCAGCTCTGTCACGACCTGGGGGCCATGATTTGCCAGTTCAGCTTGTAGCAGAACACAAACCTCTGTGGGATCACTGACAAATATACCTTTTGGGTTTTGGTAGATTTTTTTTTTAATAACAGCTCTCCTATGTGCAGTGATTAAAAGAAGACAACCTTGTGGCTGTCCCCTCCCCAGGAGTGTTCAAGGCCAGGCTGGATGGGGATTTGGTGCAGTGGGAGGTGTTGGAGCTGGACAGGCTTTAGGGTTCCTTCCAACTCAAACCATTCTAGGATTCTTACTGCCAAAGCGCAGCAGTTTAGCCCTTTAAGTATGTTTTGTATAAACAGGAGTTAACGACTCTCTTAGGAACAAACAATTAGAGGGTGACAGTTTATTCCTCTTATGGGGCAATAAGAAAAGTAACACTACACCTTTGAACCAGACTAGAGCCAAGCAGTTCATGACTCATTTTTACAGATCCAAAGTCCTACAGGACTCCTCTCCCAGACGGGTGGATAACCATCCAGTAGAAAGAGGTTTAATCAGAGGTAGCATCCACTTTTTTTCTTGTACTGTAATGTATTTTAATTATCTAACTACAAGCTGCAAGTGCTAGAGCAGAGCAGGCAAACCTGAGTAAAGCAAATCCCGCACACAAGAGCTGCTGGCTACAAACGGGAAAGAACCTACAGTCGTACAGGCTCAGAGCAGGCCCAACTTCACGATACATTAGGGAGAGCTGCCTCCTCTTTCCTCCTGCACAGATTCTACCTACGCCCCACATCCTCGCTCACCTCCGCTGCAGGCTCTGCAATGGCAGCGGCATCGCTGACTGAAGCCTCCTGGCCCTCAGTTGTTGCCTTGGATGGCAACCCCTCCGCAGCGACACCTTTGTCAACTTCCTCTTCACGCTCAAAGACAGCGTCATCTAAAAAACAAAAGCAGCCAACATAACAACATGATTTAAAGAGGATTAGGATTTCTACTTGCATTAGAGCCCATCTCATATTCCACCTAACACAGCGTAACCCACTGCAAGTTGCACGCCCTCCCGCAACAGCAGTTGGCGGTGATATAAGCTGGGGAGAGGCTCTTAGTCAGGGAAGACAGGGATAGGACGAGGGGGAACAGCTTTAAGTTGAAAGAGGGGAGGTTGAGATGAGATCTTAGGGAGAAATGTTTTGCTGTGAGGGTGGGGAGGCCCTGGCCCAGGTTACCCAGTGGGACTGGAACTGGCTACGCAGGTGGCCACAAGGAAAGAAGGACTCAAAAAGCTACTGTTTCAGTAATGACATTGAAGTACAAAGGCCAGAGTTCCCTGCAGTACAGGAACCTAAGGAAAATGAGGCACATTAAATCCTCGTGCCACATGCAGTACCTGTTCTTGCTTTCTTCACTGGTGGCTCGTCAGTGCTGAGGAAAGAACAGACACAGTTTCACCACTGCACATCAGCTTCCAAGAGGCTGACTGCCCTCCCCAGCGCCGCGGCCAAAGCAAGGTTCAGGTTCCGTATCGCCAAGGTCTCCCCTCTCCATGTGCCCCTGATCATCCCAGACACACACTCACTGCTGCCACACCGAGGCTCTCCCACCCACACACTTTGCTCACAGAGAGCCGCTTATCACACTAAAGCGTATCGGGTCTCTTTTTCTCGTTCTCTTATGGCTTCTTAATGTTTTGTATTTGCTCCTATCGCCTATTGTGTGGTTAATGCGGGAAGCTTTCGTCTTTCCTCAAGGAGAGCAGCGTGCCAGAGATCACTGCGCCACAGAGGTGTGCGGCAAAGAAAACTCTAAGTAGGACGGAACTAAAAAGTGGGAAAGCGACTCCTGCCTGCACCTACCCACTGAAATAACTCCCTGCTGAGCTACTGCAGGTGAATGAGCTCTTGAAATCACTCTCGGCTGCACCTTCACTTATAAAGTGCAAATCCCAGCGTTCCACCAGTGGGAAGCAAGGATAAAAACTAGTAAAACTCCTTTGGCTACAGAGCGCAAAGTTTGCTCCTGGATTTATTTGTTCAAGAACTCCAGGACATACAGCACGGATTCTTTGAAGAATCCTTTGGTGTTTTTACGCAAAATGTCATCCTTTACCCCACTAACAGTTCCAGAAGCTTGTCCCAGGCAAGCCTGATCCCCCCCCTCTCCCCCCGCACCATTGGTACAAACGCCCCCCCCCCCTTAGCCCTGCCCGTTCCGCAGAGACCCCGCTCCCCATCCCCTTCCCCTCTATCCCCATCCAGGGCCCCTCCAGCTCCCGCCCCTTCGCCCCCTCCTCCCACCATCTATGGCCGCGGCCCCCGCCCGCCCTCTCCCTGCAGCTCCAGCGCCGCTCGCGGCCCCGGCGCCGCCCCTCGCCCTGCTCCCTCCTTTTCCCGGCCCGCTCCCCGCCCCGCGCGGCTCCGGCACAAGCGGGAGCCGCTCCCCGGGCTGTCGCGGCGCTTACCCGGCGCTGTTCGGCGCTCGGCGCTTACTGCCCCGCATCTCGAGCGCTGCTGGGGAGCTGCCGCCCGAGCCGAGCAGACACTGACGAGAAGCTTGTTAGAAGCGGCAGCACGAGCTGCGAAACAAGCTTTGTAGGAGCTGAGCACAAAGTCGCACAAGGAGCACAAGCTGCACCCTGGAGATTCCGAGCGCCCGACCTGTCAGCCAGGTAGCCAGAGACTCGCCAACGGTCGTAACGACCGCAGCTCGAGCCCCCCCCCCCCCGGGACGTTAACGGAGCAGCTGCTTCTCGGGGCGGGGGGGGACGTTAATTTAGGGGGTTAATTAGCTTGTCGGGGGTTGTGGCGGGGGGGGCGGCTGAGCCCCGGGCGCAGAGGGGGACGGGGTGTGGGATGGGGCAGGGATGCAGAAACTGTCCAGTGGTTCCTAGAGGCTAAATACGCTTCGTGTCATCCTAAAGCATCCCAGGAGAGACTGATCGGCTCCACCACTGCTGGGGCTTCATTCACTCTCGCCGAGTCAGAACCCAAAGGGGCACAGCTTTGTGGAATAAAGCACGCCGGTGTAGATGAAGGACGTGCCTCACAGGGGAACTGGGAAGAGTCCCATAATGTCCATGTGTTGGTGAAAAAGCTTAACTTTGCAGGAGGGGTGTACTGGACTTAACTAAAACAAAGTGTCATAAGAATTTTTCACTCTTACATGAATATATCTATTTCCAAGCATGGGCCTTTTAGTGAAACTCACATACCCAAATCAAATCCGCTTTCTATATTGGTTTTAGGTGTCACATTTTTTTAATTCGCTACAAGAACTTTTAACTTGATAACTTCTAAGACTGCTGGAGGTAGTGAAGGTTGAGGGACACTTAGGATAAGTGCTCATCTCATTATGAAAGGACACAAGCACAAATCCCCTTCAGCATGGGGAAGTACTGTATTTCCTGGTTTAAGAGAAGCTAACTGAAAAAAGCACTCTTAACACTTCTGCTGTTATTTCTGGTGGTATTTGTTTCATTCATTTTTCTCAGGTGATTTCTAATGTGAAATGCAGAAGCACACCCTTCTAAGGTAAATGCCACAAATACAGGTTGAGAGTTATATTCCCTGTTGCTTGCTTTCTCTGACCTTGCTCCTCCCATCCTGTTTTTGAATGAAAGCTAACTGCTGAGTCTTGTCTGTGTGCAGTATCTCACATTTGCTTTCAGGGTATCAGCTAGGTTTACTCTACCAAGATTTAGCTGTGGGATATGAATTTTATGAGCCTCAGATGTCGCTAATGATGGCATACCGAGTTGGAAATGGAATTTGGGGGGGGAAAAAAAGGAGGAATTGGGACTTCTAGAAAGAAGGGTTTGGATTCTTTGTCACTAAAGTGTGATCTCAGCAAGAATCTAGGTACATATTAATACACCTGCCGTATATATTGGAAAGTATTAACATAGATTAGCATGCTGACTTGTCACCTACTTGATCCAAGAAAGGTGTGAGTAGATTTGAAGTATGTTAGAGAAAAAGAACAGAGGTTCCAACAGCTGGTGAACTATTCATGTATTTATAAAGAATTAAGAAGCACCACCACAAATAGTCAAAACCAAGATCACGATCCTTCATATCCTCAGCACAAACTGGCCTCCACTAGCATGTGAACATTGACAGTCTGAAGATGCACAGTACAGTTAGCAGGCTCTTTACATGAAGTTTTAAACACAGCTTTCAATTCAGCAGGCAATCTCTAAGACCTCTCGAGGGCTCTCATGAACCTGAGGGTCTGTTTGAGTCAGAGTGCCACATCTCTGTGCAAGCCATTTTTCAGAAAGTCTAAATGTTTAAATTTCCTCATAATTAAGCCTTGCAACAGTAGATTGGGAAAAAGTTTACTCTTTTAAAAAATGGTAAAATTTTCTCCTAAAAATACCACCCATAAAGCTAGGCTTTAGCTTTACACACACATAATGCTTATGTGTTGTACTAAAAAATAGCATCACACACTTGCTTATTTCTCTTTATGCAGAACTTGTTTTTTCATAATTTGATTTTTCATAAATTTCCAGTTTTCAGTAGGAAGTAACTTGTTTAAAGAGTTTTTTAAATCATTCTTTTTATTTTTTCCAGTGTTTTTATGAGATAGATCATGCAATGAAATGCTGAGTTCAGTTACCAGTCTCATCTCTGTATCCAGCAGAAGAACAGTTTAGGCAGAGGTTGTTAGGTTGGCCACCTCTTTTTCATGCCACAATCATCTCAACATTTTACTCTTCATCTATTTAATATAGAACTGTTATCACTGTTCCAGGAACACTGGAAAGGATACAAGCAAAGAGGTTGCAACATAATGCAGATGTTCTTTTGTAAACAGACAGGTGAAGAGTGCTGGCTGGAGGGCAAGGAATCTCGCAGTTTGTCTGTCACATTGCCCCTGTGACGGACTTGAGCAGTATGAAACAGAGTTCCTGAAGCAGTGTTTAATCACAAACTCTCTGGAAGCGCAATTCACAAACCCAGGGGAGAGGACATTCGTATCATATGATTGGAAATAAAGCAAAAGGAGCAACGTTGCTGTAGGTTTGTTTCCTCTTCCTTGCCTAGACTTCGGGGGAGGAGGAGGGGAGGTTGCCAGTTAAATATGTGCTGCTTTTTCTTTTCTCAAAGAGCTTTATACCTTAAACTGAATAGTTAGTTCCTACTATTTTTTTTCTATGTTAGCCAGTTATTAACTTTTTGGTGTTTCAATGGCTTTTTCTCCTTTTAGTTATCTAAAATGAAAAGACATCTTGTTCATTTTTTCATCAATCAGTATATTCAGGTATTATTTTTAATCATCTGTCTTCCATAACTGCCATTTTAGTAATTAGGAAAAAAATAATCTACTAAATAATGAACAACTACTTCCACTTGACATGAGCAGTGAGACTCTAATGCTTCTGAAATATACGTTCAGCTCCTCCACAAAACACTCTTCTACTGCAGAAAGTAATTCCTGATTTCCCTTGTTCATTCTGCACGCTTCAGTTCCATAAAGAGCAAATGAAGATATGAGATTGGGGGTTGGTGCTGTGGTTTTGCACTTGACATACAATATACAGTTTAAAAATGCATTCAGCTTGTTGCCATATATAAAAATTATCTGAATGTGATTAATTAGAAGACTAAATACATGCAGTTAGATGTCTAGAGTCAGTCTCAAGGTTCAGTTGCCCACCAGAGTTTCTGTCTGTAGTTCCTTTTGAGATTAAGTTCTTCTGATTTCCCTCCAGGTGTGGACACAGAAAGGAGTAGGTTCCTGTAGATGCTATTCTATCCGCCAGCCCATCAATGTCTCTGATACTTTAAACCATATCAATTAGCAATAGTCATTTAATTGTTGGGCATCTACGGAGCCATCAATGCCTAAGCTACGGTCATAACCTGGGGAACCTGCAGGGTAGTTCAGCTTAGCCAGAGCAGGCAACGAGCTGCCGGTCAGACAAATAACTCCCACAGCTGTATTGACTGCAGTGAGATGTTAGATACCTAAGGCACCTTTGGACACAAATAGGTGTTTTAGACCTTATTTCCTCTATTTCACCGTATGAAATTCTGTATGTAATCCTTCCTGGCCTCCAGCCGCTGCTTCAGAAAACTGGGGACCTCTCGCAGGTCCTATAACTTCAGGCAATGTGCAGAGTTTACTTTCTACTTTCAAATAACCCTAGCCAAGTATTTAGATTTGTACTGGATTCCATCCTCAGTACTGATTTCTGAAACAAGGTTCTTTTTACTTATAATATTTATTCTTTTTTTTTTTTTCTATAAAAATGAGGTAGAAGAATCTTGATGCAGATGGTTTGGGTGTTTCTGTGCAGGACTCTGAGTTTGAGCAGTATTCAGACAACTGAGAAACACGTTTGGTCATTTTTACTTGCTTTCTTTGTTTTCATTTATGACTTTGACTCCCCTGGATATGCTAAGTGTATCTCTTGGTTGTTGCTTCAAAGACATCCACTGAAAAATTATCTTCTAAAGTTCTATGTTCACTTAAGCTTTGAAATATTTTGTATTTATTTGTCTTATGTTGGTAAGAGACTGTATTTTCAGCATAATTGCTTTCAATCCATGTTCTTGTAATTAGGCCAATAAAATACATTTCCTGAACTGAATTTACAATTATGTGACAAGATATTGAGGGAGGTGGTATCCTACCGTTAGGCACTACTTTTATGATAGTTTAATGTAACCGCTTCAGCTAAGATAGACTTTGTAATCTAGTTGTACCTGCTCCGAGTGAGATAGTTTGGCCAGATGACTTCCAGGGGTCGCTTACAAACTAAATGATTCACTACTTAGCAAAGTTAATATAAACACTGAGAATATTCTCTGTTCATATTTGTATTTCACAAATTGCTCTTGTGTTAGACATCTGTTTCCATTCCAACAAAGATCAGAATTATCAAGTTTATGTTGACATCATTTTAACTACAGCAGTGTGATCACAAATTAAAGAATTTACAGCTTTTCGTATAAGCCCTGCACAATGCTAATAATTATTTCTAATGGTATTTGATTATACAGATTTTTACAAAAAAAAGGGGGGAAAAGTATTTTATGCAACTTTAAAAAAATGCTTTACAACAAAAATATGGTATTAAGCAGAATTTTAATGCTTACCTGTTAATACCTCACTAAGCTCAGTTTGCCACTAGAATTTGGACTTCAATGTGCCTGGTTATCTCTCTGTTCAAACAGTTATGAAATGAACATTTAAAAATCGAGACTATCTTTAAGATCTTAAATTAGTATTTTTTCCTAGAAGCCTTTATAGAAATATTTAATTTTTTTTTTTTAAATCACCAAATTACATTGTTAGGATCTTTTCAAAATTATATGATAGCTTTGATAGATATTAGTATTTAGATATATGATTTAAATTTTTTATTATCATCTTCAACTTTTATTTTCACTTCAACATAGACAGATTTTTCATATGGGGTCTGAAGACTCGCACAGTATGTTTTGACTCTTACAGTGTTGTTGCAGTATATTGTTTAATCATAAATAACTACACATCAGTTTGAAACAATTAATTCAGATAACATTCAAGAACTACTTTTCTTCTTATTCTTCTTGAATAAGAAACTTAGGGGAAATTTGCAGTTGTAAATATGAAATAGCTTTAAAAAATTAGGGTAATGTTACTGGTTTTGTTGTTGTTGCTATCATTATTGTTATTATTATTGTGTTTATTTATGGAGCTCTGTGAGTGTTAGAAGCTAAAAACCGTAAAAATTATGCAGATCAATTTTATTTTTAATTCCCTACCACTGTGCATACATTGGAATTCAGAGAATCTGTACTTAGTTTCACAAATTTATCTTCTAAATTCTAAAAGCCTGAGGAAATCTTAAGTTCCTAGTTAGATTAATAGGATCATAGAATAACCAGGTTGGAAGAGACGCACTGGATCATCAAGTCCAACCATTCCTATCAAACACTAAACTGTGTCCCTTAGCACCTCATCCACCCGTCCCTCAAACCCCTCCAGGGAAGGTGACTCAACCTCCTCCCTGGGCAGCCTCTGCCAGTGCCCAATGACCCTTTCTGGGAAATTTTTTTTTGTATTGTCCAGCCCGAACCCCCCCTGGTGGAGCTTGAGGCCATTCCCTCTCGACCTGTCCCCTGTCACTTGGGAGAAGAGCCCAGCTCCCTCCACTCTACAACCTCCTTTCAGGTAGTTGTAGAGAGCAATGAGGTCTCCCCTCAGCCTCCTCTTCTCCAGGCTAAACGCCCCCAGCTCTCTCAGCCGTTCCTCATCAGGCCTGTTCTCCAGCCCCTTCACCAGCTTCGTTGCTCTTCTCTGGACTCGCTCCAGAGCCTCAACATCTGGTGGTGAGGGGCCCAGAACTGAACAGAGGACTGGAGGTGCGGACTCAGCAGTGCCGAGTACAGAGGGAGAAGAACCTCCCTGGACCCACTGGCCACGCCGTTTGTGATCCAAGCCAAGATGCCATTGGCCTTGTTGGCCACCTGGGCCACTGCTGGCTCATGTTCAGTCGCTGTCAACCAACACCCCCAGGTCCTTCTCCTCCAGGCAGCTTTCCAGCCAGGCTTCTCCTAGTCTGTAGCTGCTCAGGGTTGTTGTGTCCCAAGTGCAGGACCCGGCATTTGGCCGTGTTAAACCTCATGCCGGTGGTCTCAGCCCAGCAGTCCAGCCTGTTCAGATCCCTTTGCAGAGCCTCCCGACCCTCCAGCAGGTCGACACTTCCACCCAGCTTGGTGTCATCTGCAAACTTGCTAAGGGAGCACTCGATGCCTTCATCCGGGTCATTGATAAAGACATTAAACAGGACTGGACCCAGCATTGAGCCCTGGGGATCCCCACTTGTCACTGGCCTCCAGCTGGATTTAACTCCATTTCCCACCACTCTCTGGGCCCTCCATCCAACCAGTTTCCCACCCAGGAGAGTGTGCCCCTGGCCAGGCCAGAGGGGACAGTTTCCGTAGCAGAATGCTGGGAGAAACTGTGTCAAAGGCTTTACTGAAGTCCAGGAAGATCCATCCTCAGCCTTTCCCTCGTCCAGCAGCCAAGTCACTTTGTCATAGAAGGCCATCAGGTTGGTTTGGCAAGACCTGCCTTTTGTGAACCCGTGTTGACTGGGCCTGATCACCTGTTTCTCTTGCATGTGCTTCCTGATAGCACTCAAGATCACCTGCTCCATGACTTTCCCTGGCACTGAGATCAGACTGACAGGCCTGTAGTTCCCTGGATCCTCCCTGCGACCCTTCTTGTAGATGGGCACAACCTCAGCCTCCAGTCCAGTGGAACTTCCCCAGTCATCCAGGACTGTTGGAAGATGGTGGATGATAGTTCCTGGTTTTGAGCAGAATCCCTGTACCTCCACCTGAGGCAGGAGACTGATCAGCCTATGCATGTCTTGTAATTACTTCAGTTTACCTTCTGTTGACAGTTATAGGGTGGTATGGTCTGAATCAGATAAAATGAAACAGAAAAAAGACAATTGGCATTCAGAACGTAGATTTCTCTCACTAAAGTAGAGCATTTTTGGTGCTGTCAGAAAATGCTGATATCGCAGTCCAGAGGTCCCTGATGAGACATAATGGGCAAAATTAATCGCCCCAAGCCATTTTCTGAGTCTTTGTACATATTCATATCTGCCCTTGGTTTGCATTTTTAGATAATCTTCACAATCACAGAATGAAAAATGTTTTTAATATAAAGGGAGAAGTGCTATTCTGCAGAAAAACACTGAGAGAAAGTGAGAATTCTACAACAAATGTTTTGATAATAGTTCTTCTGAATAGTGTTTTATAATAATGGACAATTTGAAGTAATAGAAACAAAATTGATATATGCTTGCACTATGATCTTCTAGATCATATGGAATATATTGGAATAATGAGATTGTAAGCCTTTTACTGAAATTGATAAATCCCACTTTCTAAACTTATCTATAACCTTTTTATGGAAGCTCAGTATATCCATAGGTGTAATACAAGCGTATTTTGAGTTACCTAATAAAAATGTCTACCAAATGGGCACTGATAGGGATAAAGAGAGAAGAAAATAGTTTGGAAATTCCATGAGAGATCCCCATTTAGAATTAATAACATTAGACTAGTCTAAAATGCATTTTTTTTTTTTTTTTAGTATTATCTAGATCTGTAATTCATGAAGAAACTTGTGTTTTTTCTTTTAAAACATGATAAATGGACTGGAACATAAGCAGAATAAATCTTCTTTGTTCTGTCACATCTGCATTCTGAAACATTTCTTGGAAAAAATTATTCCATGAAAGAATGCCATTTCCTTTGATACAAAAGCAAACGTTGAACTTTGAGTTGGCATCGAGCATATTGTTTTTCATTTCACTTAATTTTACTGACAACTTGTGTCTCACAACAACAGACAAGAGAGCTGCGAAACAAGATGATCTGGGGCAGGTTATTGGTAGCTCTTAAGTCCTTCCTTTAGACACAAGCTACTCTCAGTTAGAGTGAACAGTAGTGGAAACCAAACAGAAATATTAGCAGAAGCGGAACCAAACCAAAGTTAACTTCATGTTACCAATCTCCTCTATTTCTGGTTTTTATTTTTGTGCTAGTATCTTTTCAGTTAGGATATTATTTAAAAATACTAGCATAATTATACATTTTCTCTGATTTTTTTTGTATCAGAATTTCTTTATTACCTTCATTGGTGATTTAACTGAACTGAATTCTAGATACAAATTTAAATTCTTGCAAAAAGAGATGCCTAAGAGCTGCATTAATAATAAATTCTGACTGTTTCCATTATTTAAAAATGTTCTGGTCCTGAGAGGAGAGACATGTTGTTACTTTCCTAAAGAATCTTGGCAGAAAATTTCTTTACTGTTGTTTTTTTAAAAAACTCCCTCATACTTGATGAAGTGTTCCCATACATGTGTTTTCATGCTTCTTGTTGCCATGATCTCAGTATTGTGGTCATGTTTCTATAAGACATTCCTTTGTATCTTGTACCTCAAACTAGTGATTATCCCCTGATCACCATAGTCCTATACGTACATTCCTGTGTTTTTTGTTGCTGAAAACGAGATCTTTGTAGTTCAAATTTAATCAACCGTTGAATTTGTGCATAAGAGCTATTTCTAGTCAACAAGCTCTTTCCCTCTAACAGGATTTTGGGCATCGTCACAAGGACTCTTAAGACTTGAAAGCATATCGTGGTAGGGAGGGGTACAATAGGGAAACAGCTCATTTTTTAAATCTTTAAGGAATATTGGATCTGTGTGTGTATTTTCTAATGCTGGAATCATCTTTTGACATTGCTTCTAAGTTATGTTGTCTTTAAGTGAAAAAGATAATGTAAAACCTGGTTTAAAGCTCTGCTTTAAGCATCTGGATCATTTTTTCTATAAATTGTTAAAAGGTTTAAGAATCAGAAAGACTATAGCAGTATTTCCCTGTTTGTGCCTGTAGTAATGGCTTCTTTTGTTAGCAAATCCCTTTGAGCATGAGGTGTCTCTATAACAGAGTCAAAAACATTTGCATGATCAGGTTACTTTGTAATTCCACGTAGCAGCAGGGAGAAGACGCTGAATAGTAAACCACTATTATATTTGAAATTAATATGTCAGTGACACAGAGTAACCTCCAACAGTTGCAAACAGCTTTCATTAAGAGCCTTTATAGTGAAACTATTTTCTATTTACAATTTTAAAACTTCAAGATAAAGATCTTCAATTCTATTTCTCTGTTCTTCATACATTTTACTGTAGTTTTCCCGAAGCAACAAATTCTCGCAATTCATTTTCTCATCTTTAAGAGAAACTTCTTCAAGGATGCCCTGTTTATTTTTTCACTTTTGGCTTTTTTTAGACCTATTTCCACTAGCATGTGTGCTCTTTTCGAAGTTGTTTGCTTGACCTCCTTGTAAAGATCAGAGCTATTTTACAGGTAATTCACTTTTGTGCTTGCATCCTAAAACAAAATTTACTGATCTCACTTTCTACTTTTGTATTTCCTGTATTGAATATCTCAATTTCTAACATATTTAGAAGCTAATAAACCAGGTCATCTTAGTAGTGAAAAGAACCCAGGCATTTTTGAACTGTCACCTTGCCATGTTCCCTATTTCCATACAGGGAGAATGTCTATACAGAAATTTCTGTTACTATTAGCAAAAATGAGGTTCTGCGTTTTCTAATTACTTGCAATAGCAATTAAGCAAAAATATAAAGTGTGGGAGGGGCTAGGTTGAAGGAAATGCATCTAAGGATAAAGTAATTATAACCAGAGATTTGCTTACAGAGCTTCCATTTGGTACCTCCTTAGGTGTCTCATATTTTTAAGCTTTTACACTGTAGTGTAAAAGAGCTTGTGAGTCTCGGGCAGGGACACCTCCCGCTGGACCGGGGGATTCAAAGCCCCTGGTGGTGTGAATAACGTACCTGCACAGTTCTTTAGGCTTCTCTTTGACTCGGGGCTTGGCTGCCACAGACATAACATGTGCAGGTTGAACAACAGTTCATACTTGAGGCACTTGCTCCAATTTGCACTTTTACTTCTCTGTATTTTCCCGTTGGCCGGTTGAAGACAGCACGTCTTTCCTTGAGGGTCCCAAACGTCTCCTGTCCGACTCCATCACCAGTGCGTGTGTTTTTCAAAACAGTTGGTGGTGGAGCTGAGACAAAGGTGAGTGTTTGAGTTTTCTCTGATGTGGTGTCTTTTTGCTGTGGCTGTTTTCAGTGCAAACAGGAACGGCACAACCCACATCAAGCCTGCTCTAGCAGGCATCTTGACTCTGAGGCCGCTCATTAAGCAGCCACTGTGCCAGCGTCTGCAGCTTCTCAAGCCAGGAGGACGGGGAGGTTCTTCTGTACTGCTGAAGAGGTAAAGGTGCCTTTTGAAATGAGACAACAAGCTGTGTGTAAACGCCCAGGTGGCCGCTGGTAACAGCCCAGTGGATGTAGTTAGAGAAGCTGCAGCAATGCTGCTGGAAAATCAGTGTCTAGCGCTTTATTTGCCCTTACGTGCACCAAGTCTTGGAAGGGAGCAGCGCTCTGTTGGCAGAGGTTCGGTTCTAACCCATTTTCCTGGAAAGGTTGCACTGGCGGAGGATCCTGCAGGCAGTTTCTCTTCCAAGCGGATCTGTTGTGCCTTGTCAGTACCGTGCATTTGTTGCAGAGGTGTTTGATTCTTTTGTCCTTAACCTGGCTGAAATGTGATCCTTGCACAGCAACCTAAAAGGATAATGTAGGCAAATCCCCAGTCAGTTGCTGATAATACTTCACAGAAGCACAGAATGGCTTGGGTTGGAAAGGACCTTAATGCCCCGCCAGTCCCACCCCTGCCATGGGCAGGGACACCTCCCACTGGACCAGGTTGCTCCAAGCCCCTTCCAGAGTGGCCTTGAACACCTCCAGGGATGCAGCAGTCACCACTGCTCAGAGAAGAAGCCTCCGTCAGAGGAAAGAGTTGCAGGAGGGACTTTGAGTTTTTAGCAGGAAACAAGTTCGTAGAGCAGGGCTAACACAGAACAAACTTGTGGGAGTTCCTGCTAAACTAAACCTGAATAACACGTCAGTAATGTGGTACCAGCCTGTGCAGCCTGTGCTGTATCCGCCTTACAAACATTTGCCTCATATGCGGTGGTTCTTATCTGTTTTGTGTTTTCTCTCCATTCTGCCAGGGTGTTAAGCCTGAAGAGAAGGAGAAATGCAAACAGCTCCTGAACCTGGTGAAGGAGAAGAATCCCAGGTGTCTTCGTCCTCTACAGGCCACAGGCTTCCTCAAGTAATTATAGGAAGAGCAAACGTGAACCTTTTGGTGGTAACTTTGTGGTTGTTATACATGGAAGTGGGAGGGGATTCATCTTTCCTACTCTGGAAATTCTGGACAAAGTCCTAGAGCAGGTGTTGGGGCAAACTGATCTTTAAAAGACCGTCAGCACTGGTTATTAACCAGATTTATCTTCCTCCTCTTTGTAATTGATGATGTTAGGAATCCTGTTTTATCTGGGAATGTTAAACTTAAGGTAAACACAGGGAATGCCAGAAATGTCACTGTTTTTTTCCACCTTTCCTGGTCGTTTTTGCATGAATTCTAGAAAGTTTTCTCTTTCCAGTACACTTAAGTTGACAAAATTCCACTCAAGTAGAATTCCAGTTCTCAAAGCCACCTGCAAAGGGAGACTTGTGTATAATTCTGATTCACATATTGCCAGTGATGGGTAAATTTGATCTCTTATATCTGTCAGGAAGTTGCACAGAGTTAATGGCACAAGTGAAAGCCAAAACCCAACAGAAGCCCCAGAAGGCTGGGGAGAGGCCCTTGATCAGGAAGGGCAGGGATAGGACAAATGGGACCATCTTTCATCTGAAAGAGGGGAGATGGAAATGAGATCTTAGGGAGAAATGTTTTGCTGTGAGGGTGGGGAGGCCCTGGCCCAGGTTGCCCAGAGCAGGGGTGGCTGCCCCATCCCTGGAGGTGTTCAAGGCCGGGTTGGATGGGGCTTGGAGCATCCTGGTCCAGTGGGAGGTGTCCCTGCCCATGGCAGGGGTGGGACTGGATGGGCGTTAAGGTCCCTTCCAACCCAAACCATTCCATGATCACAGAATCACAGAATGACCAGGTTGGAAGAGACCCACTGGATCGTCGAGTCCAACCATTCCCACCATTCCCTAAATCATGCTCCTAAGCACCTCATCTACCCTAACCTTAAACACCTCCAGGGACGGTGACTCAACCACCTCCCTGGGCAGACCGTTCCAATGCCTAACCACCCTCTCTGTGAAGAATTTCTTCCTAATCTCAAGCCTAAATCTCCCCTGGCGGAGCTTGAGGCCATTCCCTCTCGTCCTGTCCCCTGTCACTTGGGAGAAGAGGCCAGCTCCCTCCTCTCCACAACCTCCCTTCAGGTAGTTGTAGAGAGTAATAAGGTCTCCCCTCAGCCTCCTCTTCTCCAGGCTAAATAACCCCAGCTCTCTCAGCCGCTCCTCATAAGGCCTGTAATGATTAATTAGTCTCTTCCAAAATTCTGGAGAGAGAAAATTTGACTCCTGTATCTTGGGTCTGCCTGAGCTGACTGTAGCCAACTTCTGAATGGAAAATGCCTCCTTGTGGAAATACCCTTTGCATTTTGTCATGGCAGCAGTGCATGAGACAGGGTGTTTCTGTCAAGGTATTAAATGAAAATTATGATTTTTCTGGTTTCTGCTGCCCCGCAGTGGTCAAGCCTATGCGAAGCCACCAGTGCTGATAGCGAGTCACCTGGAAGAACACAAACCTGAAGGAGCCCTCTACCCGAGCGTGCCACGGGAGACCAGTGAGTATCACCATGATTCATAGCTGTTCCACTGTGTAGGAAGACTTCAAATCCAAGTAGCATATTCCTGTATGTCTTGAGAGTATGGATTGTGCTGAAGAGAATTGTCAGTGCTGGTGTGCAATTAACCCGTGCATATTCATAAGGAAATCTGCACCAAGCAGCGTGTTTGTGCTGGTGTAGCTTCTGTCAGCTCTTAGACTGGAATGAGCTGGCTCTGGGAGGAAAGGGAAAGGAAGAGGGGGACAGCACCACCCCCAAGAGTAGCTACTGGCTGAAATGCCTTTGGAAGCATTTTGGTGTACAGAAAAAGTGTTTAAAATGGCCCTCAATACACATTATTGTGCCAGCGATGTTTGTGGCTGCAGATGTGACTCTGCCCCGTGCAGAACGTCGCAGCACCTGGCTGTTTGCAGCAGCGGAGTGCGATATATTGCTGCCCCTCCTCAGGCACCCCTTGCTTAACTGGGAGTTGTCAGCCTTTATCCATTTCTAGTGCTGTGCGTGGCTGTTTCTGTGAGAGGAGAGCGTCGGAACCACAACAGCTGACTGCATGGTACCGCGGCATGTACCGTTAGTGAGCTGAAGATGGGTAACCACTGAAGGAGTTCCCTTCCGCAGAGTGGGCTACTATTTGCTGACTGGTGGTTTGCTTTGGTGCCAGCACTGTGTTAGTGCTCTGCATTTTGTAGAATCATGGAATGGTTTAAGTTGAAAGGGAACTTAAAGCCCATCCAGTCCCACCCTCCGGCCATGGGCAGGGACACCACCCACTAGACCAGGCTGCTCAGAGATGAGGTGCTCAGGGATCATTCCTCTCCCTCTCCCTCTCCCTCTCCCTCTCCCTCTCCCTCTCCCTCTCCCTCTCCCTCTCCCTCTCCCTCCTCTCTGTGTTGGGCAGGTTTAGAGCGGCTGTGCTGGGCCCTTCTCTGTTCCATTCTTCCTCCTCATGTTCCACCTCCACATCTCAGGCCCTTTCAGGGCCACCCAACCCTCCCCGCCATGTTGCCAAGTCACAGGGGGACGCTGTGTGCCCTCACTTGGGGCCCCCACCCTGCACCACGCGTGGTTACGGTGGCTGCAGCCCCCAGCCCTCAGTGTCTATCAGGACAGTGCTGGGACAGGCAGCAGAGCTCACAGCTCCCAAGCAGAGCTCACACCTCGCCCCGTGGTGCCGAAGCGTCTCCCTTAAGCGTTCTTTACCCTGACCCCAAGGATGGCAGCGAGACCTCCCGGCCAACCTGGGGTGTCCCTGTGGGAGGGCTAGGGATAGGATGAGGGGAATGGTTGCTAGCTGAAAGAGGGGAGATTCAGGTAAGATCTTAGGAAGAAATATTTTCCTTTGAGGGTGGGGAGGCCCTGGCCCAGCTTACCCCAAGAAGTGGTGGTGCTGCCCCTTCCCTAGAGTTCTTCAGGGTCAGGTTGAATGGTCCTTGGATCACCCTGATCCATTGGGGATGCTGGCCATGGCAGAGATGTGGAAATGGATGGATTTGAGGTTTATTCCAATCCAAAGCATTGCAGGATTTTATGGATCGGTGGGCCTGGAATGGCCTCTCTATCTGCTCCTCCTCCCCAGGCAGTGACTGCAGCCCCTGCTGCCGGCTCTGCTGCGGGCACTGCCAGGCTCCTCTCTCTCCAGGGCTGCTTGTGCTGCCCAGCTGCACAGCATGACCACGGCTCCTGCTGGGACATCTCTACCATCCTTTCTTCCTCCATAGGCAGTTGAAAGGTATCTCCAAAGAGCGGAGAAGACAGACATCGTCCTTATGGCCATTGACGCCATGAGAGACTCAAGTCCCTTTCAGACCGAGGCAACAAAACTCATGCAGGATGTGATCATGCACAATCCTGCCTCCTGGCTGGAGGAGGTAGGTGGACCAAAGCAAGGTTGCTCTTCCCTTGAGCCCTCCCACACCCTGTTCCTTCCTCCATCCCTCCCACATCCAGCAATCTCAGGCATCTTAATAGGGCAGAGGAATGGAAAGGACAGCTGAAGCTCCAGGGGCAGCATCATCTTCACTTGGGTCTCCTTCAGGTACCCAAGATCACGGCCTGCATCCACGGAACTATGACACACCTCGAGTCAGAGTCAGCCCAGGAGACCGTGGAGTCACTTCTTTTCGTGATGACCAAGCACTACCCCAATGAAGTTGCCACAGTGTTGTGGGGGGTGTTTCCACCAGCTGACAGGTTGAGGGTTGATCCCTGCGGGGAGAGGAGCTCAGAGACTCTGTAGAAGCCAGAGTCAAGAGTCAAGCCAGCCCAGCTGAGGGCAAGGTCCATGTCCTGCAGGGCTGCCCCAGGCAGGGTTGCAGTGGCCAAAGCCGCCCTGCTGACAGAAAGCTCTCCCTTGCAGCTCTGCCCTGTCACTCTGGGACCTCATGTTCTCCATGCCCTGGACACTAGAGAAGTGTTGGCGAAGGGAGAAATGCGGACACCAGGTGGTCATCAGCAAGTCTCAATTTTATTAGAGATCACAGCTAGTTAAATACAGTTGTTAATTAGCCTCATACATATTGCAAAAGCTGAGCTCACTATAGGTTACAGATTACAAGCCCGCTCCTCCTTCATAGCTTTCTCTTTCTACATTCTTGTGATTAATACATTCTCTATTTTTACCCTGTTTATGTGCAGCTGCAAGCAGTCCCTTATCTCAAGGACATTGTGTCCTTGGGCTAATTCTCACCTAATTCAGGCATTCTAACTAAGCTGGTCTGGCTGTGTCCCTTTTCTGTTAACCAGGCCTGAATAATGCTCTCCACACTTCCCCCGTTTTCTTTTTGCAACACCAAGTTAGTAACCCACATTCTTTGTATCATACCGTTCACCATTCTTTGCAGGCACATATATACACAGGGTAAAAATAAAATCAACAATAAAATCACAGCACTAACCTCAACAAACAACTTAATAAAAGTTTGAATCCATGGACCAAAACCCAAAGACTTAAGCCATCCATCTAAGCCAAATCCTGACTCTACCTGAAATTCTCCTGTCAATCTATGCAACTCATCTAACTGAGCATGGATGGAGCGTGAATGATCAGAGAGATTCATGCAACACATCCCTTCAAACTCTTCACATCCATGGCCTTGCACTAATAAAAGAAAATCTATGGCAGCTCTATTTTGCAATGTAGCATGTCTAACCGAATCTACATCAAGCATAAGACTTTTAATTGCTGCAGAGGTAGCGTTGGTCTGCTTGGCAAGCCAACAACCTAATCTATTTAAAAGGGCAAGAGAACCTGCCGCAGCAACCCCAGGGGTAAGAAATGAGGCTGCAATAATTTCTCCAGGAGACCAAAATAGTGTTCTATCATCACACTCTTCAGTGAATGCATGTGCCATTCTTTTGGGTCGTCGGTGACGAGACCTGCTCATGTTCAAAATCATTGAAGTGTTAGGAGTTAAGAGCGTCAGTCGCCCAATAGTGCAAGGGCCTCCTCTAATATGAGATGGAATACTAGGCCAGGCACGGTCTCCACAAATCAAAAAATATCCCGACGGTAACCTAATAGGATAGTTAGAAGACAGAGACCGATTGGTCGTGGTGTAATTGCACCAGGCTGAATCGTTTTGGTAGACAGACATGCTCGAATTAACTACGGTGGTATAATTGAGAGGATTGATCTTACTAGTATGGTTAAAATAGAGACAGGCATCCGCTCTTACTGCCCCAAGCAGTTCAAGTTCTTGTGGTTCTTGAGTAGCTATTGGAAAATGAGGGACAATAGAGTCCCATTGATTAACGTAACTTCTAGAATCATTACTTCAACAATTAAAGGCGTTCGGAGGGCAGGGCCAATTGTCCGCCGCCATATCGACCAGACATGTCGAAAAAGGGTTTCCAGGTGACGATAATGATAGACAGATAGCCTCCTGATTAGTTAGATTGGCCATGGTTACCCAAATATTGGGTTTTGGCTGTGGAGGGACCCATATTCCATAAATCACAAGTGTCCACAATTGGATACACCCAAAAAGAACCCAAACCCTCATTTCTTCGATATAATTCAATGTCCAAATCTGTGATCCGTTCTGGCCAATCCTGAGGTGAATGCTCTAAGGCCACAGCAGTAAGAGGACTGTAAGGTGTCAATTCAAAAAGGTAAGGCCTTGAGCAAGCAGTCAACCTCTGCTGTGTCCGCACTTGCTTCTTCTCTGTCAGATTCCTGAGGATGCGCTGTATGTAGCATTGGTTTGGTCCATTTAGCTGGTATCCATTGTGAACCTGTGGGGGTAGAGACACAAAGATATCCTCAAATGTTTTTGTTGAACTTGTTCTTTAACAAGTTCATGTGCTTGGAGTAGACTTTCCCTTTTTAAAGGCCATTGCTTAACCATTACTGGCTCATTAGAAAGCCACGTAAGTGGAATGGGGAAAGCCCAAGCAATGGCATTTAGCCCAAAGGGTGTTCATTGGTTAATACCCCCAACTGGGCCAACACATCACGGCCAATCAAACAAGCAACTGTTGGTGGTAATTGCACGATGGAAAGAACTGTAGTTAATTGTTGCCCATCGATGTGTAGTGTCACAGGCGGCATCTTCTTGGCAAGCGTGAAGCCTCCTACTCCAGTAACCGTATGAGATGATGCATACGAGGGCCATGTCGGTGGCCAGGTCTCGGGACTAACTATGCTGGTATCAGCTCCAGTGTCCAATAAAGCAGAGAGTGTAATGTCAGACTTCCTGTATGTCAATTTTATCTCTTTTCTTGGTCTGTCCGTGAGGTCTATAGTAAGCAGCGTAACACCTGTGGACCCAAATCCTTCAGAGCCGCGTAGAGCCGCGTGCTTTGTGGATAAGCCTGATGCTAATTGCGGCAAAGGAACCAATTGAGCAATCCATTGTCCTTTAGTGATCCTTATTGGTGGAAAAGGGGTGTGTATCATGATCTGGATCTCCCCCTCATAATCTGTGTCGATGGCCCCTGGTAACACAAAAAGTCCCAAAAGTGAAACAGAAGAACGGCCTAAGAGCAAGGCCCCAACTGTATGTTCATTAATTTTTATCGGTCCTTTAACTCCTGTTGGTACCGTAGTAGGACGCGTAGTAATCGGCGTTACATCTATTGCTGCTGCCAGATCCAGTCCGAGGGGTCCTGCGGTTGCGGGCCGAAGGCACGAGGGGGCGCTGTTGTCCTCGCTGCGGCAATTTGTGTCGGGGCGCGGCCGTTCGCGCTCAGCTTGGAGTTTCCGCATTTTACTCCAAGATTTTTTGGGACCCCCTGGCTGGTGGCGGTGGCAGCCGGGAGAGGCGCAAGAGCAGCTAATACTTGAGATTGTGTCGCTTCTGCCTGTTTTTGTAGTCCTAAGGCTAATTTTTCAATAGCCCCTACTAAAAAGGCCTGGGGGCCGGATGGCTGCATTGCCATTCTTTCTAACGCTTCCTCTATAGTCCAATTGGCTCCTAAGGTAGATAACACTCTCTGAGTCGTCGGGTTGCTGTTTTGAAGAGCACACTGCTTCAATAAGACCCCTTTCATATAATCTGGAACCCCTGCACGTTCTATCGCTGCAGCTGCCCTATCTATGAAGGTGCCAAACGATTCTTCTCTTCCCTGTTTTATACCCATATAGGCAGGTGCTCCATCTGGGGTCTTGACTCTATCCATCGCAAGTCTGACTAACCTCATTGCCTCCCGAGCTTTGTCTAGACCTAATAGCATTTGTGCCTCTGTCCGTAAAAACAGTCCCACTCCCATCAGTTCGTCTAACGTGATTCCATGTAATGGATCTCCTGGCCCTCTTTGAATAGTTAGGGATTCGTTGACAGCTGCCTGCCAATGAGCATTAAATAACAGCTGCTGATGTTGTGTAAAAATCAGCTTCGCTACCGCTCTAAGATCATTTGGCGTGAGCAATGTAGAGTTAAATAGATAATCAAGCATCTGTCTCACTGGCTCGCTCTTTACTCCGTACTGACTCACAGTTGCCCTCAATTGAGATAGTAACTTCCAGTCTTAGGGTGAATATGCTCCATTATACCCGATCTGTTGTCCATTTTGATCTATTAAAGGAGTATAAACGACCGGACAGGCAATTGGAGTAGCAGCCTCCAAAAGCTCACTATCCCCCTCCTTCATGGCTTCTCTGGCCAATGAAGGCCAGGCTTCTCTCCTTTGTCTTGCCATCTCCTCCCAGCAGTCGCTCTCTACCCCTGGTACAGGATCTGGCTGACCAAAAGAATACTGAGCCTTGGGCTTTTGCTGATTCACATTTCGTATCAGCGGGGGGGGGTTTCAGGGTTTGTGTTTGTTGTTCATAAACAGAATTGTGCTCACCGTCAGTCTCCTTGTGCACCTCACTCTCCTCGAGAGGGGGGGCACTCAGCTGTATTTGGAGACTGTCCCCGAGTCCAGAGTCAGATACTGGGGTCATTGGCACCACTACCCTTGTTGTAGCTGGAGCAAGCGGCTCACCCTCTTGTACATAACCTAAATTTTTCTTGTGTGCGTCAGCAACCCTCTCTGCCGCTTTCTTTTCTGTGGCCATCTGCAATAACTCATTATGCACTACACGCCAAAGTTTTCCCAACTTCCTAGCTGTTTTATCATCCTCTAACGTAGCCTCCCACAAGAGATCACCAAATTTACACCACTCTGTCAATTCGTGTACAGTATGCAGGTTTTGAAAACGACCCTTAGCAAAACCGTACGCTAACAATCCTGGCAACTCCTTTTTCAAATCTATCCCAAATCTTTCCCAAATGGAAAAGCAAAGCTGTTTGCAGCTGAACTTGGCTAAAATGTTCTTCACAACTAGGCTAAGGCTGAAAGGAAATTTGCAGATGACTTTTTGTTCTTAAATGCGCCCGAATAGGTGACTGTGAAAACAAAGGTAAATTCCTGCTGCTCTTGCTCATAGGTGCCCAGACCATAACCCTTCAGGAATCACACTGCCTGGCTGAGGCAGCACAGCAGAAAGAAAGAGAGAGAATACTATAAGTGTTTTTTCTTTTTAACACAACCCTCTCTTCTACAATACAGCAGACAGCAGGGTATTATTGCATGATTTACAGAAAGCAGGGTGGTTCCTGCCTGCAGAAGATAAGCACGTAGAGCTAAAAGCCATCTCTGGAGTCACCATAAACATGCCCATAATCGGTATGGGCTGTATTTACTGTATAATCTGATAAAGTGTCTGAACTGCCCTTTAAAAGTCCTTAGGGGTTTTTGCTCCTTGTCCAAGAAGAAAGCTGCTTCAGATCCTCAGCTCTCCAGGGGTCTTTTCCCAATGAATTTGTACGGCACTTAGATAGGGCATGATGTTTAAGCCTCCTAGCGCTACTGTAATAAAAATAATAAACAGCAGCATTAATCTAATCAAAGCAGCGTGTATCCCTCTCTCACTACCCATATAAAATACTGGTAGGGCCGGTCTGGTTTTATTTCTGTGCCTAGAGGTTCTGGTATTAACTGGGCTATCAAACCTCAAGCTTTGTGCTGGGGGGGTGGGCAAGGCAGGAGGTGCTTCTGCCAGTCAGGGGGGTCAGTGGGATAGAAACAGTGGCCAGTAATCACCATTGCTGGGCCATTAGTGCTGATGAGGGACGAATGTTAGAGACCGGCTGCCAGGGACTCGGGGGAGGAGTCGGCACTAATTGCCCTGGTCAGAAAACTCATTTCTGATGATATTGTTCTTGCCTTAGAGAAACTTGTAGTGTCACCTAAAGTGTCACTGCGGGGGTCTCCATGTGAGGAAGCGCTTTTAGACCAGCTAATTGAAGAAAATGCTGTGGGTTTAGTTTTGACGAGTCTGGGTTGGTTCCTAATTTTACCTCTTGGGTGTCATTTGTTGGTGGGAGCGCTTCAAGGACAAAGGGATGAATCAGCCACGGTGCCTGCTCTCTTCCTGAAACTCAGAACCATCTTAACGAGTGGTTGAATCTCCAGAGGGATAATTCTTCACTCCGTTTCAGTTGTAGTTTCTCTAATTTCGTTCACAAATGCTTCCCGCTTTCCTCCACCAGACTTCCCAGACTTTAGAGAATTCCCAGGTCCCTTGGGGAGTTTGTTCCCTCCACAGCAGCTTTCCTAGCTCACTCTTAGCATCCCCATCTGGCTTGGCTACCTTTCTGCCATGGTGAGTTGTTTGGTTTCTTTTAATGCCTCCAGTCTGAAGAATGACCGCGCCTGCTTCTATTGCTGGTTTATTGCTGGCTCTATCAGCCAATGTGCTGAGCAAGTTCACTTGTGGACATTCCTCTGCATCCCAGAGCCATATTTCCACCCTCCTGCATCATTCCGATAGACCCTGCAGAGCCGGGTTTGAAAGCTCCTTGTTTACTGACAGGAGGAAAGACAGTAAATGAATAAACCCAGGGCAGGGTTACTTGGTGCAGGCTGAGCTTTCTGTCAGTCCAGGATCCAGTCAAGCAGACAGGGCCAGTCTGTCGAGATGCTCTTCAGAAAGGAGCTTGGACGCTTTTGCTGCCTAAGAAAAGAAAAATCATTTGAATCATGGAACGGTTTATGTTGGAAGGGACCTCAAAGCCCATCCAGTCCCACCCCCTGCTGTGGGCAGGGACATCTCCCACTGGATCAGGGGCTCCAAGCCCCATCCAGCCTGGCTCGAACCCCTCCAGGGATGGGGCAGCCACTTCTCTGGGCAGCCTGGGCCTCCCCACTCTCACAGGAAAAGATTCCTTCGAAAGATCTCATCCCAATTTTTCCTTTTTCAGCTCAAAACTATTGAGCCCTCGATCAAGAGCTGCTGCCCAGCTTTCCTAAGCCTCCCTCTTTCTCCTAAGATTTACAGTTCCAGGGGCTGGATGCCGAATTCCCTGTCTCTGCCCCAAAGCAGGATGAGTCTGGAGCTGGTGTGTGAAAGGGAGAGGTTGGCGCTTGTGCCCAGGCTCCTGGGGGTGCACAGGGCTCTGCGGGGGCTGGGGAGAGGGGCGGGGGAGGTTTATTTGAAACGATGAGCTGTGTTTGAAGAATGAGTGGAGGCTGCTGTTCCAGCACGCGGCCAACCTCAGTCCTCCAGCCTTTTGGAAAACCTCCCCTTCCATTTATTGAAAAGTCACTCAGTCCGATAACTTTTGCCCTGCCAGCGTTAAAAATCTCCAGCCCAAGGGACAGAATCCTTGGGATCGCCGGAGCAAGCTGCAGTCACTTTCCTGGACGCAGGCTGCGTAACTCTGAGACAGCTTTCCCCTCGACTTCAGCACAGCCAGATGCTCATTCCCAAAATCCTGTTGCATGGATCCCTGTCTGGGGCTGCACAAACCACCTCTGCCAGGGTGAGGGGAGCCACCTGATGCAGCAGAGCTCTCTCTGCCATCCGTGTCACCTCGCTGCTGACGGTGCCTCCCTCCTCGAGCATCTTTGGAAGAGGAAAGCTCCCTTCCAGCCCTCTGCAGAAGGCACTTCTCTGCTTAGGAAAATTTCCCAGTATTAGGAAAATAGAGGGGCCGGATCGTGCCCGGGGTGCGCTAGGGCTCCTGCAGCTTCACCCTGCGCTGTGCCAGCCCCCCCGACACCCGCAGGCACCCCCAGGAGAGCAGAGACGGGCAGTGCCGCTCCCAGAAGTTCCCCTCTCTCTCCCGCGGGTGGGTGAGCGGTGGGGAGGAGGCAAGGGGGGGCAGCCAGACCGTGGGGTGCCCCTGAACCACCCACGGTCACCCCCAGCCCACAGCGGGAGGCCAGAAGCAGGAGCAGCCGTCCTGGGATGGGGATAGAGATGGGGACGGGGAGGATGGGGACGCGGATGATGGGCTGGATGAGGACGGGAACGGGGACCGAGATGGGGATGATGGAGATGGGGAAGATAGGGATGGGGATGAGGATGCTGGGGACAGGGATGGGGATGCTGGAGATGCTGTGGACAGGGATGGGGATGAGGATGCAGGGGACAGGGATGGGGATGAGGATACTGGGGATAGGGATGGGGATGAGGATGCCGGGGACGGGGATGGGGATGCTGGAGATGCTGGGGATAGGGATGGGGATGAGGATGCTGGGGACGGGGATGGGGATGCTGGAGATGCTGGGGATAGGGATGGGGATGAGGATGCTGGGGACAGGGATGGGGATGAGGATGCTGGGGATAGGGATGAGGATGAGGATGCTGGGGACAGGGATGGGGATGAGGATGCTGGGGATAGGGATGGGGATGAGGATGCCGGGGACGGGGATGGGAAAGGAGAAGGGGCGGGGCGCCGCCGCTTTCCAGGAGGAGCCCTCCCCGTCCCGCAGACGCAAGCGGGCGGCGGCCCCGGTTCAAGGGGAACCTGCGGGCCCCGCTCCGCTCCGCTGCGCCGCCCGCTCCGTCCGCGCCCTCGCTCCGCGCCGTGAGTGGGGGCCGGGATTGCGGGGCCCCGGGGGGCTGGGGAGGGAGCGGGGGTCGACGGGCCGGGTCCGACCCTGCCGGGGGTCGCCGGGGCCGGGGAAGTCCCGGGGGAGTCGGACCCGGAGCCCCCGGCGGGTCCCCGGGAGGGCAGAGCGGGGAGCTCCGCGGCGGGGAGCGGGGTCGGAGCCCCCTTCTCCCTCCTGGAAACCCTTCCCGGGGGTCCCCGGGGGCCGGGATCCCGCTCGGCGGGGCTGGGCTCCCCGTGCAGAGCCGCCCGAGGGTCCCGCTGTGTCCCCCCTCACCCTCCGCCTCCTCTCCCCGCCCGGAGCTGCCGCCGCCGCCGCCGAGATGCTGGATTTGCTGCTGGGCATCATCGCGCTCCGTGTCACCGTGCTGGGGCTCCTCTTCGTCTCCACCATCGCCAGCGTGAGTCCGGACTCGCCCGGGGGTCGGGGCGGCTGCTTCAGCCCTAGCGAGACGGCAGGGGGGGATTTTTATTCCTGGTTTATTTTCCAGCCTGGCTTTTAGCAGAGGAAGCTCGTTCCATGGGTGCTGCGGATCGCTGGCTGTGCCGCAGAAGGGGTTCAGGGCACCCCCGGGGGAGCAGAGAGCTGCTCAGCAGGTGGATCCCCTCTGGGAGAGGTTTGCTCTCCGGCTCTGTCCCTTTGGGCTGGGAATCGGGCACAGCCTCTCTCTCCTAACCCAGATGGGCTCCAACTGGTGCTTTTCAAAGCTTAAGCTTTCCAAGCTGGGGAGGATCGAGCGCTGAAGGCTGCGTGGCCAGCGGGTTCCAGCGCTCTTCTCTGTTCAGAGCCCTGGTACCACGTCATCGGCTTAGGAAGAGTTCGAACGTGGTGTTTAGGCAGCAGTTTTGTGGAGCCGGGGAGTTCCAGGCTTGCTTCACCAGATGCTTCTTGCCCTCATTTTTCATCTTTTTTCTGGTGGGGAGTGGTAACAGTAATAGAAGACGTTACAAAAATCTTCCGAGCTGTTAGAAATCACGTGGAAGCGTTCAAATAGCCTGGCCGGGCAGCAGGCGAGGCCAGCGGAGGCGAGGGGAGCGCGCATCCCCCATGGGGCTTGGGCCAGGTTTAAAGAGAATAAAGAGCTTCTGGTTTTCTGCTGTTGGAGCAACAGTAGCTAAAAGCAACTATCAGTATTTACTTTCCAAACCCCGTTTCTCAAGAAAAGCACGTGCCTGTGATCTCCTGGCCGGGAAGGACGTGTGCTGGTGATCACGGGGGCTGCTCGGTGCCAAAGCCGTGTGGGGTGGGGGGCGCAGGGCTGCCTGTCGCCCCCCTGCTCACGGGCAGCGTCTCTCTTGCAGCAATGGTTGGTGAACGGTGGGAACACGGCAGACCTCTGGCAGAACTGCACCTCTGGTACCATCTTCCACTGCCTGACGTCGTCCACGAATGGTGAGTGTTCCCCAGTCAAGGTTGCAGCAGCTCCTCGCTTTTATTCTCATCCCCAGACCCGTAGATACGGGGAGGTTGGCCTCTCCAGGTTGTTTGGGATTCCCTGTGGCTTTTCCCTGCGCCACTCAAGTTGTGCCTTCCAACCCCTTCCCCTCCGCTCCTCTGCGCTGTCTCCAGGTGGAGGGGCAGGGCTCCAGGTGTCCCTGGTGTCCTGGATGGAGAAGGCTTCCCCCGACTTGACCAGTCCCTGAGGTTGTGATGAGGCTTAGCACGGGTACCAGACTCAGTGCCCACTGCTGTGCCCCGCTGCCCTCGAGCTCTGGGGCAGCTCCCGGCAGCGCTGGGGCAGGGTCTTCAGCACACTCGGCCACAATGGGGGTGCCCGGCTTGAGCACTTTTCAGGGGTCTCCTCTTATTATCATAGAACCATAGAATCATGGAATGGTTTGGGTCGGAAAGGATCTCAAAGCCCATCCAGCTCCAACCCCGTTCCTTGGACAGGGACACCTCCCACTGGATCAGAGTGCTCCAAGCCCCATCCTACCTGGCGTTGGACACCCGTTATATTAACCCATTTTGATGTGTAAACATGGGGCTGCACTTGGAAAGGGATTTTCGGGGGGGGCCGTTTTCCGTGTGCCTTCCTCTTGCTCCAGTTGCAAGGGTGCTTTAAAGATGCCCGTGGTGCTCCAAGGCGAGCCTGTCTCTGCAGGACACCCTCTCCACTCTCTAGAGAGCTGCTCTATCGGGCTGGGTTTGGGCACGCTCCTCGACCTGGGGTTTGTTACCGAGCGGCACGTGTGGCACGTGCCGAGCCCTCAGGCTGCCGAAACGCCCCCCTTGGCACCTGTACGTCTGGGATGGCTGAGCAGCCGCGTCTGGGCTGAGCTGGGTGTCACCCCGGGGGACATCACCCGGCCAGCTGGTTGCTGAGGGCAGCAGGGGAGGGGTGCTTGCTAAGATGCTGTGACGGAGTTTCCAGGGCACCCAGCGGTAGCAATAGCATGAAATCTGTGCTCAGGGAGTCAGGCGAGCCTGTGCCTCGGTTTCCCCAGAAGGCTGCAGAGCTGTGTCCGGCATCTGGGTTTGGGTTAGTCTGTTTTTTACTTTCCCATGGAAACAGATTCTTCCGGTGCAGCCCTGAGTGAAACCAGTTGTGAATCGTCGCTGTGTCACTGGGAGCACAGTCACACTACGCCGGAAAAGTGGTCCTGGCGGAGGAGCAAGCCAGTGCCACGTGGTCTTGGCAAGGAGGGAGCGTTTGCAGTGCAGGCGTTCAGAGTCTTGTGGTGGTGGGACGCTGTCAGAGGGTTTTGGAGATGCGGATCACCCTACTTCCCAGCCTGCTGGGAGCAAACCGCTTGTGGGTGGCCCGAGGGAGCGTTTGCAGTGCAGGCGTTCAGAGTCTTGTGGTGGTGGGACGCTGTCAGAGGGTTTTGGAGATGCGGATCACCCTACTTCCCAGCCTGCTGGGAGCAAACCGCTTGTGGGTGGCCCACGTGGGGAGGCGAGTGCTGATGCTCCCTCTTCTCTTCCCTGCGCTGGAAGCAGTGGCCTCGTTCCCTGCACTGGTTTTGGTGGGAGAGAAGCCACATCTGCAGGGCTCTGCTGGCGCCTGGTGGTATCGGGGCCAGCCGGGAAGCGCCTGGACCCTGTCCCAGCTGCGGAGCCTTCTGGAGCCGTGTCCTTCATCAGCAGTTGGCGGGGGCTGCCCATCCGCAGCGCAGGCAGGCGGCTTCACGGCCGTTCATCCATGCTCCAAAACTGCTGACCTTACACTTCGAAATACAAGGCAGCGATTGCCCCCTGGGTGTCGCGGAGCCGAGGGCTCTCAAGCCTCCCCAAATCTTTTGCTTTTCCAACCGGCACCACTTTTTTTCTGGGTGCTTCCAGGATGCTGAGTGTCAGGGAGCTGCCGGCGTTGGGAGGGACTTGTCCACATTGCGGTTGGGGTGGTTTCCTCCTCGTCTTGCTGACTCTGTAGCCCCCTGTTCCTAGAAGCTAGTGAAAGAGGCGCTTCCCTCTGGATCCTGTCAGTGATGAATATTTATCATTAAAGGGGCCGTGTTCAAGATGGCCCTGCTAGAAACGCAGTCAGGCAGCGGACTGTGGTTCATAAGGTGCCCCAGGGGGCTGCTGTTTGAGTCGAGCTGCGCTGTGCTCAAGTCTTACAGCTCTTATTTATTGGCATTAGGAAAAGGGCATTTTGCTTAGGCCAGAGCTGCTGCCCCTCCACCCCAGGGCAGGGCTGTGGAAGCAGCGCTGCTGAGGACCAGTTTCCATCTGGCGGGACCCTGGATGGAGGATCCAGAGCTGTAGGATGCTGTAGGAACACAAAATCAAAAGATATTTTCCAGGCTTTTAAAATCCATTCATAAAAACAGAGTAAAAAAAAAATCCCACGCGGCATCCTTTCCAGGATGCATCTTCCTTCCGTGCTACCCCTCTCCCAGCCTTGTGGTCCCACCACCCGTGTGCTGCCATGGGAGCTGTAGTTGGCCACTCACCAGAGTGACAGTGGGAAACGGGACAAGGCTGCTGTGGCAGGGCCACCTCCGAGGCTCACGCTCACCCCTCGCCTGGTCCTCGTTGTGCACCTTGGACTCTTTTTCCTAGGAATATGCTTACTTCCAAAAACCTGAACGCTCCTATACCAAATACCACAAACCGTTCCCATTTAAACCTCTTTCCCAACACCGGCCGTACGTGCTGCTCGGGGCTGGAGAAAGCCCTCAAAGCTTGTTTCTCTGTGCCTGTGCCAAGGATGGTGCTTAACGGTTAAAGGCTGAGTGCCAAGGGCTGCTCTGGCCTAAGAACAAGAAATCCTCGCTGGGGGCAATTGGCAGGGCTTGGTCTTTACGTAGAGGCAGTTTTTCCTCTGGCCATCGCGGTGGCTGCTGCAGGGCAGTTATTTCTTCCTCTCTTTTTGGAAAGGGGTGGTGCTCGGAACTTGGAAGATGTGGGATTTGGTTTTGCGTTTGCAGCGTGGATGAGGTTCTGGGGGGGCTGTGGCAGCAGCAGGGCAGTGGGTTTGTTGGGCTGCAATGGTTCCCTTGGTGTCAGCACAGTGAGGACGCAGGAAGCCTCCTCTTGCCTCCTGTAGGCAAGACCCTTCTGCTTGGATGACCATTATTTGGATGCCCAAGCTGAACTTGCTAAAACCAGGTGCCGGCGAGATTTAACACTGGGACAGAATTGCGACTGCGCCGCTAACCTGCTAGATTATCCCATGGGGATGGAATAAACAGCACAGCAGCCCAAGGGTCGGCTGCAGGGGCATCGTTGGACTGTGGCTCCCCAGGGCATTAGCAGGTTTGGGGCGCAGGATGGAGGCAGCCTTGGTGGACACAGAGCTCCCATCTGCCTGGTTCCTCTTGGCGTGGCTTGAACCCCCGGAGCAGCCCTGCTGGGAGTAAGCGCGGGGAGAGAGGAGGAAACACCAGGTCAGGGGAGGATGCCCCCTTCTTCGCCCTTTACAGCTGCCTGCTTGTTGCTTTGCTGTCTGCGTTTGCTTCTTAGATAATGACTTTTTTCTTCTCTCGAGTGCCAAGAGCTACGGAAAAAATGTTGCAATATTTGCTTTGTTTGCGTTGTTAGACATTCCTGGAAAAAGCTCACCTGAGGAATTCAGCTCTGAATCCCAGAATTGTGCGTCGGCAGGGCTGCACGCCAGCCCCCAGCTGTGCGATCCCGCTGCAGACACACGGCATTCGGCCGGCCCTGAGCCACGTAGGAGCTCTTAAAGTAGATTCCACCCTAAATTTTCAGACAGTGATTTTTTTTTTTCCTCCAAAAATGGCCTTTTCTTTCCACAATTGAATTTTTTTAAGCAGGGATGATTTTTTAAAATTTTTTTTTCCTGTTACTTTCTACTGCTCTTCCTCTGACTTTGGTGCAAATGCTGAATTATGGAATTGTGGAACAGTTAGGGTTGGAAGGGACCTTAAAGCCCGTCCAGTTCCACCCCCTGCCATGGGCAGGGACACCTCCCCCTGGATCAGGGGCTCCAAGCCCCATCCAGCCTGGCCTTGAACCCCGCCAGGGATGGGGCAGCCCCCACTGCTCTGAGCAATCGGGGCCAGAGCCTCCCCACCCTCATCATGAAGAATTTCTTCCTAATGTCCAATCTAAATCTTCCCCTTCCACTTTAAAGCCATGCACCCTACCACTCCACGCACTCGTAAAAATTCCCTCCCTAGCTTTCTTGGAGCCCCTTGCAGTGCTGGAAGCTGCTGGAAGGTCTCCCTGGAACCTTCTGAATAACCCCAACTCCCTCAGCCTGTCCTCATAGCAGAGGTGCTTCAGCCCTTGGACCATCTGACAGATGTGGGGAAGCAATGGAGATCTCTGCATCAATCAGGATGTTGGGATGCATTTGCCCTGTTGTCTTCTTATAGAATCATAGAATCACCAGGCTGGAAAAGACCCATTGGATCATCGAGTCCACCCATTCCCATCAATCACTAACTCACGTCCCTCAGCGCCTCGTCTACCTGTCCCTTAATCCCCTCCAGGGAAGGGGACTCAACCCCCTCCCTGGGCAGCCTCTGCCAGTGCCCAATGGCCCTTTCCGTGAAATATTTTTTCCTGATGTCCAGCCTGAACCTCCCCTGGTGCAGCCTGAGGCCATTCCCTCTCGTCCTGTCCCCTGTCCCTTGGGAGAAGAGCCCAGCTCCCTCCTCTCCACAGCCTCCCCTCAGGCAGTTGTAGAGAGCAATGAGGTCTGCCCTCAGCCTCCTCTTCTCCAGGCTAAACACCCCCAGCTCTCTCAGACTCTCCTCTTGTTCTCCAGCCCCTTCACCAGCTTCTTTGCTTTTCCCTGGACTCGCTCCAGAGCCTCAACATCTTCCTTGTGGTGAGGGTTCCAGAACTGAACCCAGGATTTGAGGTGCGGTCTCCCCAGTGCCGAGTCCAGAGGGAGAAGAACCTCCCTGGCCCTGCTGGCCACGCCGTGTCTGATCCAAGATATTGTTTCTCCTGTCGCTGCTCTGTGGCTTTGGCCTGACTGCCTTGTTCACAAACAGGCTAGTGGTTTGGGGTTTTTTTAAAGGGAAGAGAAAAACCTTAACCTTAGGAAATTCTGCAACCCTCATGATTACCCAGTGCTCTGAGCTATACGGTGCTGATAATTTGCCGATGTGATGGCCACGAGCAAAACCCAGGTTGGTGGAGCAGAGCAGATCTGTTCTGGACCCCCTAGGTGGACAGGGATGGACCTCTTATCAATGGAGTAGGCACTGCACGCACCGGGGACCTTCCCTCTCCCAGAGTCCCTTTGCTGCGGCAGATGGGACCCTAAGCAGCACTGCATTCCTTTGTGCTGGAGGAGGCAGGGAGAGCCTTCATCCCTGGCACGAGGCAGGGGCATCTGTGCCCTGACCCACCAGCTGTTCCCACAAGGAGCTGAGCTGCTTTTTTTCCCCTTTAAAATGCAGTAGTGAGGCCTCTGAAGCCATTGCTTTTGCTCTTTCGCCCACACCCAAGTGGCTTTACTGCCTTTCTTATTCTTTCAGACTCTTTCTTCTGGCAATGCTGGAGTCGTATGGTACACAAAAGGAATGGGGAGGTGGAGGTGCCATTTAACTGGCTGCAATCTTTTTTGTGGCTGAAAATGACATTGCACTGCTGCATTGAAGCCTTGTGGCAAGGAAAATTAATGCTGGACAGTCTGTGTCTGTGATAACACGCGGACTTTATACTTGTGGTTCTAGCCATCAGCTGCCCCCATCCAGCCTGTAGAATCAGAGAATCATTTGGTTGGAACAGACCTTCAAGATCACCAAGCCCAACCGTACCTGCCCATTACTAAACTATCCCTGAGCACCTTGTCTGCCCGTCTTTTAAATCCCCCCAGGGATGGGGACTCCCCCACTGCCCTGGGCAGCCTCCGCCAGGGCTTCACCACTCTGTCAGGACAGACATTTCTCCCAATCTCCAACTGAAACCTGGGCAGCACAACTTGAGGCCATTTCCTCTCATCCTATTATCTGTCTGGGAGAAGAGATCAGCAACCTCCTCGCTTGTTCTGCACCCCCTTCCCCAGCTCCCTTCCCTCCTCTCAACACGCTCCAGCCCCTCAATGTCTTTCTTGGAGTGAGGGGCCCAAACCTGAGCCCAGGATTCGAGGTGCAGCCTCACCGGTGACGAGTCCAGGGGGTCAATCCCCTCCCTGCTCCTGCTGGCCACCCCGTGGCTGATCCAAGCCAGGATGTTGTTGACCTTCTTGGCCACCCGGGACCCTGCTAGCTCATATTCAGCCACTCTCGCTCCTTTTCCACGGGGGAGCTTTCTAGCCACTCTTCCCCAAACTTGGAGCGCTGTAGATACGTATGGACCACACGTGTGGATTTGATTTGGGGACATGTGTGGTCCAGCAGAGCAGGAAAGAGCCAGTTTTTAACCTGAGCACTTTGTGGTTGCTGGACATCCACTTTATTATTAGTGGTAGATGAAGCTGGCCTGACTCCGGCAGGGCTGGACCCCGCTCTGCCAGCTTGTGGCTGGCTGCAGCTCACCCCTGCATTGTATAAAACTCTGGGCTGTTCTAGGAGGATAATTTTTATTTCGGATCAGTTTCTGTCATAGCTGCGTTGCCTCTGATATGAAAGGGATTTCATCTGCTGAGAGCCGGGTTTTTATTGTTACTTGATCTCCTTACAAAGAGCATCTGATAAGGAGAGGCAGGGAACTGGTGCTGGGTGTTTTTTCAGCTGCTCGAGAGCACATTGGCTCCTGTTTTTCTGTGTAAGAAGGTCAGTCAGGCTTCCTAGCCAGGTGGGGGCCTTGGCCCATAGGAGAGGAGCCAAAGTGAGGAAGAAGGCAACAGGCAGGTGAACAATGACTTCAGACCCAGAAGAATGTGCCAAGGAGGCCACTGCAGAACGCGGTGCTGGAAAACTGGGTGGGGAGACACTGGCCCAGGCTGCCCAGAGCAGGGGTGGCTGCCCCATCCTGGGAGGGGTTCAAGGCCAGGTTGGATGGGGCTTGGAGCCCCAGATCCAGTGGGAGGTGTCCCTGCCCATGGCAGGGGTGGGACTGGATGGACTTTAAGGTCCCTTCCAACACAAACCATTCTATGATTCTATGAAACTCTTAAACCAACAGTTTTTAGGCCTTGATGAGACTCTTGGGTGGCTCCATGGCCACAGGCTGTGTACCCCTCTGGCATGGCTGTGGGTCAAGACACCACTGCTCTCCATCCCTGTTTCTGATGCCTGGACTTGAAATCAGTGGGACTTGGTACCTAAGCCCTTTGGAGCCTGGAACGATGTATCCAGCGCCTCTGCTTGCTCTCACGTGCGAGCCAAAAGGATGCCAGAGGCACCATGATGAGGGTCTTGGAGAGAAGCTGAATTGTACGTCATGGAACCGTTGGAAGGTGTTTTTCGTGGTGCCAGCAGCTTTCTACTGCCTCAGCAGCGCTGATGGTTGCCTCTGGGGGAGTTTCAGTAGTCCAGCAGGATGGCTGCTACAGTCTCGTGCCTGAAGCATGGAGATGTGGAGGATAGGCCACTATGAAAACTCTTCACATTTGAATATGGCAAATCTGAAGAGCTGTAGACCTCCTGGCCTCGGGGACTTCTTCAGTGGAGCTTTGAGGAGAAGGCAAAAGGAAGGACATGACAAGAAAAGAGGGCTTTGAGGGGCTTCATCTCCTTCTGAAAGACCTACAGAAGAGAACCGGCAAGTCTTGGAATTGCAGCACGATTCATTCAGCGCCTTCACACAGCCCTGCTGCTTCCCACCTGCTCATCCTCCAGCCCTTACAAATACCTTGGGAGCTCTTTACAATCCCTCTTTTCTGGCGGCATTTCCAGGAGCACCAGCATCGTGGTCCTTTCCAGGGAAGGGACATATGAGGAAAGGAGCAAAACCTGCTTGTCCTGGCTTAAGCAGCCAGCAGCCCAGAGCGCAGTCAGGGAAGGTTTGACTTCGTGCCGGTGGGAGGTATGGGACCAAAGCAGAAAAACGTTGCAATGTAGTGGAGCTGGATGTGGCTGACGAGCCATGATGCCGTCCTCCCTGCTGGAGAGATGCTGACTTAGAGCGATGGGGCCAGGGGGTGGAACTAGATGTAGTTTGAGGTCCCTTCCAAACCAAACCATTCTATAACTCTGTAATATTTCTGCATCTTCCATCTGCCTTTTCTTCAGCCATCCTAAGGAGCGTTTGAATACCAAGGCTTAGGATCATTGCAAGCCCAGTGCTTGTGATGTGACCCATCTGCTTCTTATCAAGATTGTAAGCTGGGTTCAGGTTCTTGATCAGACCTTGGAGCCTGAGCATCTGCTTTGGAAAATCTCTGCTCAGAAATCAACTTTTCCTGGCAGGCCTGGGCTGGTACCTTTGTGCGAGCAGATGCAGGTACGGTTCCTGCCCCTGATGGTGTTTATTTTGCATCATCGAGGGAGCAGGTTTTACCATGCAGATGTGCTCATGAATTTCCCCTCCCTCTAGTTTTGTATATATTTCATGCTACGGATACCTCTTTAGTGGATGTTTTCTTCCCTAGAAGTGATTGCTTTTTAAGCGTACAGTGCACACCCAGTTTGCAAAGGGAAAACTCTACGTGCAAGATGTTCCCATCAGCTGCAGGGCACAGCATGCGGGGATTTAATGCAGAGCAGTAATTTAGTCATGTCTTACAAGGAGGATATAAGCTGATCCCTTGAATCATAGAATGGTTTGGGTAGAAAGAGACCTTTGAGATCATCTTGCTCCAACCCCCTTCTTTCTCTTTGGCTGGGTTGAAAGCAGGATGGGCAAGAGCAGTGAGTTAAAGCCTGGGGAGCCAAAGCCTGTCCTGTAAGGCTCTCTGCTCCTGGGCAAGGCTGTGTTTCTGCCTGCCCTCTCAGTCCTGCTCAGCTGCATCCTTGGTATAAAACCTCCCTGCTAGCTGGGCTGGGGCTTTGCTGGTGGGAGGTGGGTTCGCCGCAGTCTTTTGTGGGGTCAGCTGCAATTTCTGCTCTAGGTTTCTTTCTTTCACATTAATCTTTAGGGCAACAGAACGTAGTCTTTGGCATCCCAGGGGTGAAGCCTTTTCCCTGCTGCTCTAAGTGGTGGCACGAGTGCATCGGAGCTTAAAGAGCTTAGGGAAATTTTGAATTTGCTTTGTAAAAACTTCGTATTTTGTTTCTGACTGCCTGAAAATGCTCTAAAAATGCCCCCACTGGGTCCCCTCTGGAAGCGGAGTGCCGGGTGTTATCTGTCCTTTCCACTCGGTTTCCTTTTCTTCCTCCTCCTGGAGAACAAAGACAGAAACAACGGAGCTGAAGAGCTGCAGGAGAAGAATGGAATAACCGACTCAGTGCCCAGGGGAAACCACAAATAGCAGCCTGGCAGTAAACAGCGATGACAGCCCCGTGGTCCAAGAGGGCCCCGGGCTCTCTGTGGGAAACTCACTTTATTTTCAAAAGCCTCTAGGTAGGACACAGCACAAACAGCAAAGGAGTTAAAAGCACGTGAGGCTGAGGAGGCAACAACCCTATCGGCAGTTACAGTGGTGTTTTCAAATGAATTAAAGGCAATTAACGATCCTAATGCAGTTGAAGGCTGTGGGCAGCTGGAATTGGACTTCATGCGAGCAAAGCAACTTGTGCTTGTGGGTTTCAGAGTCAGGAGCTGGGGCTGCTGCCTCTCATTTTACAGGGGGAGCCAATCAAAACCAGCAAAAGGCTGGATGTGAGCAAGCCCGGAGCTCTGGTCTGTGGGATCAACTCGTGCTTTCCCTGCTCACAAGCTCCTGCGGTTGTTGCTCTCTGGCTGCAGCAGAGCAGTATGGCCAGCTGCGAAACCCCGCTGGCTGCGCTGGGCTTTGCTCTCTCTCTCACTGCCTGCCTTTATGTTCCTCCAACACGGCTCTTTATTACCACAGGATTTTGCAAAGCCCGTATAAATCACTTACACTCAGATTGAAAAGAAGAAGAGGCACAGGGAGGTGGATGCAATTAAGAAGACAGCTCAGCTCAGCTTTCTGCAGACAGACTTCTCCTAAAATAACCAACAATTGGAGCATCCACCTCCGAGCAGAAAGGGCTCCTCTCTGGGTGGGATCCCATGATGTTTGAAAGCACAAAAGTCTTGGCTCTCTGGGTCCTGGACCAAGCTGCAGGTCTGGGGCTGGGCAGGCTGTGGGCTCAGTGGATGCACAGCACCTGACCCAGGTTTAGGGCACAGAAAGGGGTAAGACAAGAGCTCAGCTTGCCAAACCTGGCATGGGAGACTTTTCCAGGCTGAATTATGGAGGGAAATTGCAGTTCAGCAGCTAGACACCCTGGATTTGCTGGAAGGGCTCAGGCATGGATCATCATTGCTGTCCCTGTGTGCAGAGAATCAAGGAACGATTTGGGTTGGAAGGGACATCAAAGGTCATCCTGTTCCAACAATCCAGCCACGGGCAGGGACACCTCCCACGGGATCAGGGGCTCCAAGCCCCATCCAGCCTGGCCTGGAACCCCTCCAGGGATGGGGCAGCCCCCACTGCTCTGGGCAATCGAGGCCAGGGCCTCCCCACCCTCACAGCAAAACATTTCTCCCCAAGATCTCATCTCAATCTCCCCTCTTTCCTCTCAAAATCGTTCCCCTAATCCTGTCTCTGCACTCCCTGATCAGGAGCACCTACCCAGCTTCCCTGGAGCTCCTTTCAGCACTGGGAGCTGCTCTAAGCTCTAGCCAGAACCTTCTCTCCTCCAGGCTGAACGATTCCAACTCTCTCAGCCTGTCCTCGTATGGGAATTGCTCCAACTCTCAGATCATCTCCGTGGCCTCCTCTGGACTTGCTCCAACAGCTCCATGTCCTTCTTGTGCTGAGGGCTCCAGAACTGGACGCAGGGCTCCAGGTTTGGTCTCACCGGAGCAGAGCAGAGGGGCAGAATCCCTCCCCGGCCCTGCTGGTCCCACGGCTTTGGATGCAGCCCAGGATAAAAGCAGAAATTATCCTTAATACATTCCAACCCGGTGATTCTATGATTCTATATATAGGTATATATTTTTTGCTTTGTCCTCAAAGCAAATGTTTGGTCTCTCATCCTGTCCCTTGTCACTTGGGAGCAGAGCCCAGCACCCCCCTCTCCACAACCTCCTTTCCAGGAGCTGCAGAGAGCCATGAGGTCTCCCCTCAGCCTCCTCTTCTCCAGGCTAAACACCCCCAGTTCCCTCCACAACCCCTCCCAAGCCCTGTTCCGCAGCCCCTTCCCCAGCTCCGTTCCCTTCTCCAGACACACTCCAGCCCCTCAATGTCCCTCCTGCAGTCAGGGGCCAACATTGAGCCCAGGATTCGAGGTGCAGCCTCCCCAGTGCTGAGCCCAGGGGGACAATCCCTTCCCAGCTCCCGCTGGCCACCCCACGGCTGATCCCAGCCAGGATGCCGGTGGCCTTTGTGGCCACCTGGGCCGCTGCCGGCTCCCGTTCAGCCGCTGTGTCCCAGCACACACAGGGGCTTTGCCCCCGGGCAGCTTGGCAGCCGCTCTTTCCCCAGCCTGGGGCTGCACGGGGCCGCTGTGACCGCAGCGCAGGACCCGCACTCGGCCTCGTTGAACCCCGTTCCTCGTCCTGGGAGCGGCCCCGAGCTCCCCGCGGGCCCCAAACCCATCCCGACCCCCCCCGAGGGGCGGGAGCAGCCGGGGAGCCGGGCGCTAGGACCCATCAGGGCAGCCCGGACGGGGCCTGGGAGGGAGGGGCGGGCGCTAGGACCCCGCGCGCTGGGATTGGGCGGCGCGGGGGTCACGTGGGGCGCGGGGCGGAAGTGAGCGGCTGCGGCCACGTTGCGGCAGGTGAGGGGGCGAGGGCCTTACCGCGACCTGGGGCCTGGGGCAGAGAGGAGGGCCCAGAGCCTGGGGCCAGGGAGCGGGTGTCCTGGGGCTTGGGGGCCCTGACGTAGCCCTGGCCTGGAGCCGAGTAGCTGGGGCCTGGGAGCAGAACTTGGAGCAGGGGCCTGGACGTGGGCCTGGAGCCCGGGGCCAAGTCGCTGGGGCCTAGAACGAGGGCTCGGACCTGGGGCTGGGAGCAGGTTCCTGGGACCAGGGGCTGGAGCCCGGGACTAAGTCTACCACTACCTGAAAGGAGGTTGTGGAGAGGAGGGAGCTGGGCTCATCTCCCAGGGGACAGGATGAGAGGGAATGGCCTCAAGCTCTGCCAGGAAAGGTTCAGGCTGCACATCAGGAAAAAAAAATTTCATAGAAAGGGTCACTGGTCCCTGGCAGAGGCTGCCCAGGGAGGGGGTTGAGTCCCCTTCCCTGGAGGGGTTTAAGGCACGGGTGGATGAGGTACTGAGGGACATGGTTTAATGACTGATAGAAATGTTTGGACTCGATCCAGTGGGTCTTTTCCAACCTAGTGATTCTGTGAAGTCACTGGGGCCTGGACTGGGACAGGGACCTAGACCCGGGGTCTGGGCCTGGGCCTAGGCCGGTGGCCTGGGGCAGTGCGGGCTGGGTGAGGGATCTGGGGGCCTGGGCCGGGGCTGAGACCCACACTGGGAGCCTAGGAACTGCAGCCTGCGCCTGGGCCCAGGTGCAAGCAAGGCTGCTGCAGCAGTGTCCAGGCTCTGGGGGTGCGGGACAGGTAGGTGCTTTCTGCCATCCCTGCAGCCCCGAGGAGCCAGCACACGGTTAGAGGGCTTTGGGGTGAGAGTGCTCGACAGGCCCGGGGCTGGCATCCTGGGGGGATGTGCCTCTCTGCAAAAACCAGGATCTGAATCTGTCGACAGGGTATTTCCTGGAGTGAAGGAAGATGGGAGGCTGCTGCCTGGCACAGGAGTAGCTTTAGTAGAAGGTAGTGAGCTTCCTAAGAGGAATGGAGAGCAAAGGAATTTGGAGCAGGCTGTGACATTAATTACCTAGTGCAGGTCCTTGCATTCATGCTGTGAGGTTTTGCTAAGCACAAGTCAAAACATTTAATAGATTTGTGTGCAACTACTCCATTGTTTTGTTTGTCTGATGCGGTTAAATCCTCATGTTCTTCCCAAATTGGTTTTGATCTTAAAGTGGTGCCTTAATAGTTCTGGCTGATCAAAACTGATTCTTTTGTTCTCACGTCACTCTCTGCATCTGTTCCCACTTTAGGACAGCATTGAAGACATCGAGGATGTGTCTCTCTTTGATGCAGACAGTGACATTTCCAGGAGATTGAAAAAGTCCAAAATAAGGTCGGTGGCCATAATATCTCTAGATGAGCTCCAGACAAAAGAGCGTGGAGGAAAGAATTGTCATATTACACTAAAATAGGCAATGGCAAGTCCCTTCCGTATTTACCTGGTAGTAATGAAGCGTAAGTGCTGGGTAACCAAGAACACCAATTCCAGAAGCACAGCTGGGAGTTCTAGATCCGCACCTTTGTACTTCTGAGCACCCTAACATTTGCTGCGTGTTTGTGCTCCTGCCTGCGAGGGGTCTGTGCTGGTGATGCCTCTGTGGCGGGGGTTCTCACTGTATTGAGTGCTGCTTCTGGGCTGGACCGTTGAGGGCTTTGTTCCCGAGTGTGTTTGACGCTGCCCTGCTGTCTCCGTGTCCTGGTGTGGTCAATCCAGCCACCTCCTGCCCCAGGGCCTGCCGCAAAGCTGCAGCCGTACCTGGGTGCTGTGGTGATCTCAGCTCTGTGCTGCGTGTTTCTGAGCTGGGAACTGTGGAAGGGGGGGCAAATCTGCCCTGTCTGACCGAGCCGTGACTGCGCTGTACTTCATTCCAGGCACCCAGTGGCATCATTTTTCCACTTCTTCTTCCGAGTCAGTGCGATAGTTGTCTATCTGTGAGCTCTTAACTAGCGGCTTTATTGCCTGCATGGTGACAATTATCCTGCTCTTGTCGTGCGACGTCTGGGCTGTAAAGGTGTGTTTCTCTTATGCTTTTTGTTATTTTCATCTTACTGTATAAGAACTATTGAGCAGGGATGTTCATGTCACAATAACATTACTGCTTTCTACCTTTGCCACAAAATGATACCTGAAATGCCCTCAAGTCCCATGATGCACAGGAAGGAGATGGAGCTGGTGTAGTAAGTGCAGAGGACACCACGGAGATGATCTGAGGGCTGGAGCACCTCCTGTATGAGGACAGGCTGAGAGAGCTGGGGTTGTTCAGCCTGGAGAAGAGAAGGCTGCAGGGAGACGTTAGAGCAGCTTCTTCCAGTCCTGAAGGGAGCTCCAGGAAAGCTGGGAGGGGCTCTGCATCAGGGAGTGCAGGGATAGGATGAGGAGGAATGGTTTTCAGCTGCAAGAGAAGAGATTGAGAAGAGCTCTTAGGAAGAAATGTTTTGCTGTGAGATTGGGGAGGCCCTGGCCCAAGCTACCCAGAGCAGTGGTAGCTGCCCCATCCCTGGAGGGGTTCCAGGCCAGGCTGGATGGTGCTTGGAGTGACCTGATCCAGTGGGAGGTGTCCCTGCCCATGGCAGGGGTGGAACTGGATGGGCTTTGGGCTCCCATCTGGCCCAAATCATTCTGTGATGCCTTGTGTAGTATTATGAAGTGATAACTCTTAAATCTTCGTGTACCTGGTTTATTTGTGAAAATTAAATGGAGAAAGTACGTCAGGTTTCTTTTAAGGCGTCACAGGCTTTGTTATGACATTGCTTTTGATTCACCAGAATACACCTCGCACTAATTTGTTGTCGTACTGCACATACTAAAAGATAAATTGCTGTAGGCAGAAGAACCTTGTGGTCTTGTTTTCCCAAATGTTAAGGAAAATATCAGCATTGAAAAGAAAGAACCAAACAGCTGAGCTTTGGGAAGTGGTTTATTTTAGCAGAAAGTTTAATGCTCTTTGCTTCTGTTTTATTTCAGAACATCACAGGGCGGCTGATGTTCGGCCTTCGCTGGTGGAACCGGGTGGATGATGGTGGTAAAAGTCACTGGGTGTTTGAAGCCAGGAAGGTAAATTCCATTTTTTTAATTATTTTTCTTCTCATGATTTCTGGTTGATGAAACCTCTGTTTATTGGTAGCTGTGAGTGTGAGGGCAGATTGTACAATGTAGACCTTTACTTTCATCTGTGACCACATGCCCATTTCATGTGAGCTTCTGAGCGAAGGTTTTGGTTGTTGAATTATTTAAAGATTCTCATGATCACAGAATTATAGAATCATTGTGGTTGGCAAAGACCTCTCAGCTCATCCAGTCAAACCATCAGCCCAGTCCCACTGTGCCTGTTAAACCTCGTTCCCAAGTGCCTCAGCCACACATTTTTTTTTAATCCCTCCAGGGACGGAGACTCCTCCACTGCCCTGGGCAGCCTCTGCCAGGGCTTCACCACTCGGTCAGTAAAGACATTTCCTAATATCCAGTCTAAACCTGCCCTGGTGCAAGTAGGGGTCATTTGCTCTCATCTCATCCCTTCTTACTTGAGAGAAGAGCCCAGCACACACCTTACCACAACCTCCTTTCTGGGAGCTGCAGAGAGCGATGAGGTCTCCCCTCAGCCTCCTCTTCTCCAGGCTAAACAGCCCCAGGTTCATGAGCTGCTCCCAGAACCCCTGGGCCCCAGCCCCTTCTCCAGCTCTGTTTCTTTCTCAGGACACGCTCCAGCCCGTCGATGTGTTTCTTGGAGCGAGGGGACCAAATCTGAGCCAAGGATTTGAGGTGTGGCCTCCCCATTGCCGAGCACAGGGGAACAATCCCTTCCCTGCTCCTGCTGGCCACCCCAGGGCTGGTCTTCTTGGCTACCTCGGTCACTGTTGGTTCACGTTCAGCTGCTGTTGACCAGCACCCCCAGGGCCTTTTCTGCTGGGCAGCTTTACAGCTGTTCTTTGCCAAGCTTGGAGTGTTGTGTGATGTATTTGATCTGGCTTAATGCCAGAAACAGAACAGTTCCACATAAAGCGCAGTGAAGGTTCCTGTTTCACGTTGGTTGCCTGCAAGGTTTCTGGTGTGAACTTGGAACTGCTGCCACAGCTTTTATCCCCTATAGACGTGGCAAGAAACATACCTAACGTTTGTCATGGCTCGTACTGTGCCTGTTTGTTTGCAGTGGCTACTGCTCGGTCTCTGGCTTCCCGGCTGTCAGGCACCTCACAACCCGTCCTGTATCCACCCTTTTCACCGCAGTCTCTTCCCTCGGTCTGTGTGGAGCTAAGGGTGTGCAGAGATGCAGTGAGGTGGAGATGGCTTCCTGCGGTGGAGAGACTTGAACCCAACCCATTCTCCAGCCAGACTTGTGCTCTCCCCACTGGAGGCACATTCTCTCTCTAAACCACACCAGTTTATTAAAGCTGGAGCGTATTGAGGGAGGGGAATGGTGGCTGGGCAGCTGGTGGTGCTGTAAACTTAGCCATAAGTTGTTCACCCAGTTCAGGTTTTGTAATGATTTTAGGAAGAACTGAGTGCTTCCTTGGGATCTGCTACTCTTTAAAGACTGCATGAAATCAATAGCGTGATGGGAATTAGACCTGTGTGTGTGTAAAGAAAGAAGGCCTAAAGCCATTAAAAGGGACTTCAAGGCACTTGGGAGAATGATCGAGGGGCAACTCACTGAGATGTAGAGCCGGTAAAGGTCCAAAGGTTTTCTGCCCACTGCGGGCAGATTTGTCACGCCCGTGGCCTTCTCTTCAGCAAAGGCCAGGTAACGATCGACCCAGAGCTTCCTCTCGGGCTCACCACCCAGCTCGTAGAGTTTGGTGATCTTCTCCTTGGTTGTAGTAGAGGAACTGGACTTCTAGGAGAAGGAAAGAGATACCAGGGCTGAGCAGCACAAAACCAGCTTACAGCCGAGAAGGTTTCAAGAAGGCAGTTGGGGAAGAGCTCCAAGTTCTGCTCAGGAACAGTTTTATATTAGACCTACGCTTGTATCACACAAACATCAAGCAGGCGTTATTCGACAAAGTTATCTCAAAAATCAGCTGCCACTCAAGGAATTCACAGAAGGTGTGTTTTCAAAAGTGAAAGGTTTCAGGAATGCCACAGAAACCAAACCAACCTCGAGTCTTTGCAGAGAGCAAAGGGTGCTTTGAGGCATCCTTTGTGGGCTCATTTGCTAAGTACAGGAGAAAACATTTAATTCACCTGCCAATGAGATTCCCCCTGGCTGCTGCACCCTGCCAGGGTGAGAGCTGCCCCTGCTCAGCCTCTTCTCTCGCTCCAGAGGGAGATGCAGGCCTCAAAGGAGAGCTAAGATCTGAGGCCCCTGGGCCCTCAAAGCCCTCCAGTTCCAACCCTGCCCCGGGGAGGGACATCTCCCGCTGGATCAGGGGCTCCAAGCCACATCCAACCTGGCCTTGAGCGGGAGGTGTCCCTGCCCACGGCACAAGATGGAGCTGGATGGGCTTTGAGGGCCCCTCCAACCCAAACTCTTCCGTGATTCTATGACAGTCAGAAGCCAGCACACGAGCACGAGTGAGAGATCTCCTCACCACGCCCGCAGGCAGCCGGTAGCACAAGTATCACCCTTTCAGAGCGTTTGCTGCCCTTCAAGCGGAGCCGATGGGCTGAGGAGCCGCTTTGTCGCTGTTTTGCTCCCCCCGCCGCCGCCGCCGCCGCCCCGGCTCGGCCCCGCGGGCCCCGCCGCCAGTGGGAGGTGTTCCCGGGCCGCACCCGCTGCTGCTGCGGGGCCGCCTCATGCTGCCCGGGCACAGCGGCGCCTTCGCCCTCCCCCTCGGCCTCAGCCTCGCCGCCAGCCGCCTCTTCTTCGCCTTCGAGTGCGTGCGGGGCCTTCCCCCCTCCCCGGGTCCCGCTCCTCTCCCTGCCCCCGAGACACCCCCCTTTATCCGACCTCCCCCCATCCCATCTCCTCCCCTCAAGACCCCTAGTTGTCCTCCCTGAGGGGCCTCATTACCCCAGGACCCCCTTTATCCATCCCCTCCCTGAGGGACCCTGTTACCCCAGGACCTTCCTTTATCCGCACTTTCTCCCCTCAAGGGACTCCTGTTATCCCAGGGCCCCCTTTATGCTACCTCGCGCCCCATCCCATCTCCTCCCCTCAAGACCCCTAGTTGTCCCCCCCATTTCTCCCCTACTGTTGCCTTTCCCCCCTCGAGGGACCCTGTTACCCCAGGACTCCTCTCATCTGCCCCCTCCCTGAGGGACCTCGTTACCCCAGGATCCCCCTTTTATCCACACCCTCCCCCTCCCCCCAAAAGGGATTCCTGTTACCTCCTTCATCCACTCCCCCCTCTCAGGGACCCTGTTACCCCCAGGACCCCCTTTGTCCATACCCGCCCCCCCCAGACTGCTGTTACCCCAGGGTCCCCTTCATCTACCCCCTCTCTGAGGGACCTCTTTACCCCATTACCCCCTTATCCACCCTTCCTCTCCAAGGGACTTCTCTTACCCCAGGACCCCCTTTATCCACCCCACACCCACCTCGAGGAGCCCCATTAAACCAGAACCCCCTTTATCCATCTCCCCCCTGAGGGCCCTCATGCTGTCCTATCCCCCCCCACCTTGAAACCTTTTGCTGTCCCCCCATCTCCCAGAGGGATCCCCCTAGGGATCCCCTGCTATACTCCCCAGGGATCCCCCATTGCCCCCCCTCATCTCCCCCTCGAGGGACCCCCCTTCTCCCTTGCTTCTCCCACCCCCCATTGTCCCCCCAGCCCCATTTTGTGGCAGTGCATCCCCCCAGGTGGGTTTATATAGGGAGGGGCAGGGGAGCAGGGGCTTTATTTACCAATCTTGGTTTAGGGAAGGGGTTTAATACCCCTAGACTGCCCCCCTGGTCTATAAATGCCTCGCCCCCATCTCGAAATGCCCCCCGCTCCGGTCTCTAAATACCCCCAGTCTCCCCTCCTGCTTCCAAGAACTGGTCTGGAATGGCAGCCAGGATGTCCCCAGGGCTGGTGGGGTTTGTGTATTTGAGGCAGAACTGGGGTTCCTGCTCGGTGATGAAACCTTTTGGGGTCGTGAGGGTCTGCCCTGGAGCTTTGCCTTCTGGGGAGGGGGCAGCTGCTTCTCCCCCAGCCCCTTTTCCTTTGGGAAAGCTGCTCCGAGGATGCTCCTCGCTTCTGCATCCTAAAGGGTTGGAGAGCGGGAGCACCCCATTACATCCCTAGAGGAGCTGGGGAAGGAGCACCATTGGGTTTTGACACCTCCGAGGGTTTCTGCCATTCCTCCTCTGCGTTTCCATCTTGAGAGGAGGGAAGGGAGTTTATTTTTCCTGCCCAGAGCCGGGGGGGTCACGTCTGCCTTTGGAGTCTCAAAGCAAAGCTGCCCGGTCCTAGGGGCGGGAGATGGAGGATTTTCATCCAATTAGGGGCTCCGAGAAGTCAGATGAGCTGCTGGGGCAGGCGGTAACGGCATCACGACATGAAAACTCCTTTCTTAGTGCCCCTTGTGCCCCTCTGGAAGTGATCTCTGTCGCGTCTTAGGGATGTGATTTAGTAGTGGACATGTCCGATTGGAATTGATGATCTCAAAGGTCTTTTCCAACTTTGTGATCATAGGATCTGAGCTAGCGGGTGCAAGTTGCTCCTGGGGAGATTCCGATGGGATTCCAGAAGAGTATTTTTGGCCAGGAGAACAGTTAAACATTGCCATTATCTCCCCAAGGAGGCGGTGGATTCCTCTGCACTGGACACTTCTAAGGCTCATCTTGGCAGGGTGCTGGGCCGTCTCATTTAAACCATGGAACACGTGAAAAGGTTGGACCAGATGATCCTTGAGGTCCCTTCTAACCTGGCGTTCTGTGATTCTACGATCCAACCCAATGGGAAGCACGAGCACAGCAAGTGCTTTGTGTGGGGCGAGGCAGAGGACATCTGCCCTCTCCTCCCTCCTTGCCTACTCACTCTTTCTTGGTGGAAGATGCCCTGGGGCTTTCCAAGTTGTTATTTTAGCTGTGAGCTTCTGCTGCACGTGTTACAGTTTCCTGCTGGACAGCAAACACCTCCTAGCCTACAGTTTTAATGTGATTTCTTCTTGCCTGATGGAGAAAATGGGGTCCAGAGGTCTGCTTTGTTCTGGACAGCTGAGATTGGGAGTTGAA
>JAUNZM010001706.1:0-94996 GCA_033459285.1 Clamator glandarius
TGTTGAGGATTCCAGAACAGGACACAGTACTCCAGATGGAGTTCTGAATGACAACGTATTAGGAAGCTGTTCTGATGTAGAAGTACATGCGTAGTTGAATGCCACGGAATATTTTGCATGCAATTAATTCACAACTGTCTTCTAGGTAATTCGGTTGCATAGCAGTAAGTCCAGTTGAAGCAACTGAAGCAGGCTTGTAAAACCACTGAAAGGCCAGTTAATGAGTTGATATAATATTTTGGCTGTGTGCTAAGTCAGCAAGGTGATCTTGTATACTGACAGCTGTCGACTAAAGTAAGGATAAGGAAGAGCGACCTGTACTTAGATGGTCCTTGTTTATAATGGGAATTCATACTAGTCTTGGGTTTGCCTTCAGTAAAGAAATGTCTAAATCTCTTAGTTTAAATATTGATATTTTTGGAAACCCACACAGAGTATTGGCTCCTACTGCCTGTGTCAGCATGTTATTGACATTGTTAAAATCTTATAATGATGTGAAAAATACAGCTTTGTGCTGTATATAAAGGCACAGTCTCATTGAAAGACCTCTGCACTTTATGACTTTTACCCATTTTTTTAAAGATGGTATTTATCACTTTCTTAAGCTTTTTCATTGTTCTGTCTTCCCTGCTCTTAACATAAAAATTGTAATGCCTTTGTTCACCTTGTCTTGAAAGTATTGCCTTTAGAAATCACAGTGCCACAGGTTAGCAACAAAAACTGGTAGACTATTTTGTTGGAAGAGAAGTAGAGAGGCAGAGGTCTGGATTTGGTGTCAGTGCCTTTTTGGATGTGGTTATATAGAATCATAGAATCACCAGGTTGGAAGAGACCCACTGGATCATCGAGTCCAACCATTCCTATCAAACACTAAACCATGTCACTTAGCACCTCGTCCACCCGTGCCTTGAACACCATTATAGAAATATGCAAAGTAAAATATATTACCAGTAGCAATTACTTTTCTGACTGGCATACAACATCTTTCACTGAAGTAATTCTCAAGAGGATTTTTCTTTGTATTGCAAAATTTCCGTTTATAGGAATGACATTAATTTATCTATGAACATAAGCTTACAACATGTATAAATGAATTTAAAATCACTGAAATGTCAGCTGAATCAGGAGTTGCAATAATTCTGTTCACTGCAGTGAAAGTAGTATTTATTTACTGAAATCTATTGGAAAGTAAATTATATAAATATTTCTACTATGTGTAAAATTTAGTGAGAATTTAACTCGGTTACTTTAATTTCTTAGTAGTTCTGATAGAAATGCATGTTTCGTAGGGAAATTAACTTGGGTAGGTGCATTGCACTGGGAGAAGTAGACTCTGTTCTAGAACCTCAATCACACCTCAGGGTGGTTATTGGAGGGCCTCCCCCTACCCCACTTTTACCCCTGGTGGCCTCCTCCAAAATCCTGGCACCAGTGCTCTAACTCTTGGGCAGCAATCTGAACAGTAAGTCTGAACTGCCTGTCTCTTTATTCCCCTTTTAGATTTTATCGCAAATTAATGGAGTGCATGGTTTTCATAACCTTTTAATTGTGCTAAGCACAAAAGCCATAGCAAGCTGAAATTTACCATTGCAGCACCACTTTCCCACCTGTTCTTAAAGTTTTCCTCCATCTCCCTGCAGGATCTCTGACAATCAAATCCAGATCAAATGTCTGTTAAATCAAAACTCTGTTCTGGGTAACAAATACGCAGTCTGCTGAACTGAATCGGGAGCTCTAGAAAAACATGGTCAGAGCCCAAGAAAGCATCTATGGATAAACAGGAATGAATTCAGGATTGGAAATACAGCTGATAGGTAAACATGATATTCAGTTATGCGAACACTTATTTGGGTCTTAACCCCACGTCAGTCTAGTACTGTTGACTGTTCTTGTTTCATATCTCTGTGTAAGGGGAGCCATGGATTGTCTCAGCTTGGTAGAGTCCTATACTGAGAATGTGCTTGTCAAAATTATAGAACTCTGCTTACCTGAGTAGTGCTACCTTTGTCATTGTACAAGATTAAGCACATGTGGTGTGAAAATCTGCCCCTTGCTTGAAATGGTAGATAATTTTCTTCTTTCTCAGCTACAGATACACAAACTCCAAATGTTACCTTGTAAGTAGAAGTATATCTTCAGGTATTATAAAATAAGGTGGTATTTAAAACAGTGGTAGTTGCATCCAGTAATTATAATGCAAAATACTTCTGATTTCTGTGAATTTTCAGCCTTTTTTCTTTTTGGGGTTTTGTTTTTGTTGGATGGTTTTGTTTTTTTGGTTGTGGGGTTTATTTAAGTTTGACTTTGCAATATCCTATAAGAAAAACAGTCGTTCCCAGGAAAGAAGGGAAAACATACACAGCAAATTTTAAATACACAATCTGCAATAAAGAAGTACAAATCAGTGTTGAATTTTACTTATGATATCCAAATACCTAGTGTCTTAAAAATGTGTCCTGATTACTGGGAAGATTACTAGATATAATTATATCACTCTTACGTAACACAAAATAGAACTTTCAGTGGAGTACTGTGCTTTTCCTTCTGCCTACATATTGAAGTATTTCTCTTTGCATATTCCTCTCTGCATAAAGCATTAGAAATTGACTATCATTTTAGAGCTTTTCAGAATATTTCTTGTATTGTACGAGCATGTATTTATAGCTCTTCTCCTTCAGACCAGGGGAAAAAAACCACAGAACCATGGTGCAAATTGCTGGAGGCGAATATCAGTGAACTTACCATGTGGGACATCCTTTTCCTGAAAGGTTTGTCAAGGTGATGTGCTGGTGTTTGCCTTGGCACTGCTGTGCAGGACTGTCTCCCTGAGCCTTTCCCAGGGCACTGGTCCTCTGGCTGGACTGCATCATGCTGAGGAGGAGAGTGAGAGCCAGGGGAAAGCTGTCCCTCTCCGGACATCAGAGTGGTGAGCCTGCGGGATCCAACAGGACAGAGGGACCAGGCTTGTGCCCTTGGAGGGTTGGGTTGTTTTGTCAGCTGAGATCCCCATTGCTGGGGCGGACGGGAGATGGGAAAGGTCTGTCCTCTGGTTAGGCTTAGTTGATCCACCACAGGGGACAAAACAGCAGATGGGACACAGTGCAAATATTTGTTTTGCAGTGAGGAGGTTAAAGATCATTCCTTAGATCTCTATTTAGATGTGCTAACTTAAGCAGCTTGTCAGCCCCCTTGTGTGCCTTGAAACATCTCACTCACAGTCACTGGAAAAACAAGTGCTTCAGTGAGAATAATAAAAGGGAGGGGGATACTTGAGGCACAGAAACAGCACTTTTGTCTTTTGGTTTAAGCCAGACTGCCCAAAAAGTGTGTCACCAGGGAGTGATAAGACTTGCAGTTTGGATTTTTTTCAAAGCTGATCTCCAGGTAGGTAAGTTTTAATGATGCCAAACACACAACACCAAGGTGTACTGAGATGACTATCCTGTGTAGTCCAAGAATATTCTCAGCTATTAGACTGTGACATTGCAAGCTGCATGGTGTCCAGTGAGACCACTCTCTTCCCAGCTGGTTGGTATCTGTGATGTTTATATCCTCCTTGGTTATGTTTTATGCACACTTGAAGTTAATTTCATTTTATTATGGCTCACTGTGGAAGTATTTCTGCATAAAGTTAAATATTGTGCTCTATTTCCAGTACATTATTTAAGCAAGGAAAAGAAAACTTTGCTAATCCTTTAATTAAATTTGCAAACTAAAGCTGTGTAAGCCTTTGACACTTATTTTTTTGAGAAGCAATTAAGTCTTAAAAGGAAGCTCAAGCCTGCAGCCAGAGATGCTTGTAGTCTGACATTGTGCTGTGTCCAACAGGCCAGCAAGCTGAGAAGCTGTATCTTTCCTTGTCTTTCTGTCCCCAGCTGGCAGTGGAAAAAAAAACCCTCCACCTTCTTTCTCAAGTGATGTGTAGAAAGCAGCTGAATACATGGCACATGGATTTTATTCATTCCTACAGTGTTTCATACTGTGGTGTCTTAATTCCTGTTTGGATCTCTCCAAGGCACCTTTGCATTATAAAATCCTCTCTGCCATCGCTGCCTGATTTCCTTAGGGCATAGCTTTACTCCCTCTAATAGTTCTAACAGGCTTTGTAGTCTATTCCCATATCCACTGGTTCTTTCTTCACCAGTACATGCTACTCTCATCTATCCTTGTCTATAATTTTACTTCCTCCTGATAAAAGTGGAGAGTATTCAACAAAAAATAAAGAAACCCTTCATCCTAAATTTAAACAGAGCAGCACCTTGCAACTAATTCACCCCCCCTTCCTGTAACCAACTGCAGGGGTTTCAGCAGAGGCTACAACACTGCTCTGGATTTTATATTCCCAATGCTTTATTGTAAAAATATTTTAGTATATTCCTTTGTGGTGTTCTTTGGGCCAGCGTGTTCTGCAGTCTCTTCTCTCCCCGAATCTCTCTACAGACCTGTCCACATGCCTTATAATCAGAGGGAGGATTGATGAGACCAGTCATGGGGTAAACAAGCTGTTCAGCTGCATGGATCTCTTCCCTGCAGACTGGGAAACGCTGGGCCACGCATGAGTTTCCCCTTTGCCAGGGTGAGTGAGCTTACTCCACCTGCAGTTTTTAGCAGATTCTCAATTCTAAAAATTAAATATTCAAGGGCCCTTAAAAAAGCTTCCGAGAGACTTTAGCAAGAGTTGATTTAGATTTTAGGTTAGAAATTGGTTTGCCAGTTCCCCTGTGTTTCACAAAATCTCAGCTAGCATTGTCTGTATAGCTTTACTTTAACTTACACATTTAATCACTACTTCCATCAATATTTTTGAAATGCAGGTAAAGGAATGATAGGAAGAAGCATTTTCACTCTTCCTCCACCTTTATACAGTAATGATTTAACAACTGTTTATCACCATGCTGTTGGAATAAAGATATATCTGAGATTACATTTTCAAGTCTCAACCTCACTTAATTTCTTCTCAGCTTTAGATCCACTAAGTTTTGAGGCAATTTGATAGCAAGTGGCACAGTGCGGTACATCAGTTTCCCTCAGCTTGCCAGGCAGATGCTTGAAATCACTATTAAGCATTTAAAAAAGGTCCCCTTACATTTCCTGTCTTAATATCTTTTTGCATCACAGACAGCTACCTTGTCAAGCACTTAATGAAAGTAGATTTTTTTTTTAATTGTTATTGTGTTTAAAACTTCACTAGATTTCTACAACAGAATTCACAGTGAAGCTGCCTGTTAAAAAACCGAATGTGTCTCCCTGGTGTTACAGAGGGAATTGGCCAGGCAAGGGGAAGCACAGTGTTGCAGTGAAAAAGGAATAAAGAAAGTCTGAAGCTGCCTGACCAGATCAATACTGAGCTTTGGTGAACAGGGAATGCTGCTCCTGCCGAGCTTTCTGTTAAGTTGTGACCAGGTGGGCACCGCACTAGGCTTGAACACATCCACTGTCTTGGAGGAGAAAGTGGCTATGATAGAAACATAATGCAAATGTTTAGGATATTTACAGTGGCTTTATGTGTAACTCATTGCGTTTAGAAGATACGTGTTCCCTATATCGTGATGGAAGTTTTATGCATCGTATTTGGGCTGGGTTTGAAAGTGAGGAAATGATTGCCTATTAAAGCACTCAAGGCGATATAACCTTATCTTTGCTCACAGCACCAGGCGTAAGTGTCAGAACAGTTTATAATGTTCCAGACAGGGAGAGGAGATTAATTGTCTGCAAGAACAAATACTGGTCCTGCACCAGTGTCAAAGGGGTCTTGTTGCAGGTTATGAACTAAACACTTTAAGCACTGCTGAGCACTTGCCTTAGAAGTTACAAGCTATTGCAAAGAATGTTGTTGATGTACGTAAGCTCTATGGAAAAGTGCACTTTTAGCTGCACAACTCTATTCTTTATTTGGAAAATGTGCTATACTTTTTGCGCATGCCTTTCAACTCTCCCAGGACAAGTGCTGGCTGCAACTTTGGTCCATGTTACACCTACGAAGAAAGCGATACCTCAGTCAGAGTTCACGCAGCTTCAGAGTTCAGTCAGATTTTGTGACTGGAAGTGATTCTCCTGAGATTATAAATGATATATATAAATGAGAAGATAGAATTGCCTCTAAGGACAATACAGTATTTTCAACAAGTGCCACCAAAAAGCCATGAAAAGGGAGTATTTGTGGTATAGCTCTGTTAGATTGTGTAAGTCTCTGCCTTACAGAAGAGGCTGGGCAATTTCAGCCTAGATCTGACATTCGTTCATGCACTGTGGACAAGATGCTCTAAGTTATGGGCTCTGTGGTGTCCCACCACCACTACAGAATTATATGTGAGCCTACTTTTACTCTGGGTGTACTATGGATAAGAGATGAACACAACAATATAGTCTCTCATGTCTCTCCTACATCTTCCTTTTTCAAGCCTTGATTTTTTTTTTTTTTAACCTATCGGCCACTTTCAATCCATATCTCAAAGACCTGCTCCTCGACAGTACACAAGGAAGCTTGGTAGCTGGGGAGAGAAGATGCAAATGAGTCCAAAAGGACTGCTGGGGAAGAGCAGGCAGATACGGAGTCGTTCTCCTCTTCAGAGGCCGCTGTCCGTGAGCCCAGCAGCGCACGCAGAAATTGCCTTTGTGCATCCAGGATACTCGTGCATGCAGATGCCTCCACCAGGCCACAGAGAAACGGCTGCATGGGGAGGGTGTTTGGGAACAGTCAGGAGGCTGGAGGAAGGAAGAAAGGCTTTACTTTTTCCATTGTTGATGGAATGACATATTAGAAATGTTTCTTTGAGGCACAACTGTGTTGTTAGATAACAAAAGTTTGTTTAGACCAATTCAATGAGTTGTGTATGCATACATACATGTTATATATATATATGTGTATATACTCTTTAATATATATATATTAAATATATATACTCTTTATATATATATATGTGTATATACTCTTTAAGCTGCTAAGTAGCTTCAGTGTGGGGCACATGGGCACGTTTTTGAGCACTGCTGCCTGCTTTAAGCTGTATCATGGACAATAGCCACTCCTTGGCTTTAGAGGTCCAAGATCCCAACTGCTTCTCAAACATGACCAACAATAACTCCCATGGAGAGATGGCTTGTCTGTTTTGATTGTTACCAAGGCTGCTTTTTTTCCTCCCCATTCACATGGAATTCATATTGCAGTATGAATAAAATACAGTTCGAGGATATTTTTTTTTTTTACTATGAGTGGTAAGCAGATTGTTGCTACGTACAAAGTGAAAGATGAAAGCTTTTAAGAGGACACTTTATTTTGACCTTCAAAGAAAATACAAAAGTAATATATCTAACTCTCAGCTGAGGATTGTTTATGCACTGTGGCAGAAGCCTTCACCTTGCCCATAAATAGTAGGTAACAGTCTGTCTGTCATCTGCTTTAAGAGTATATATTGTTTGAATAGCATTGGCAGTGAATTCATGTTTGTGCAAACATGTCCCTATAAACCTTTCCTAGGTGCACAGGATGACTACTTTAAGCATTCATGTAAGCAACAGGATTACTGACTGTTTAGAGCCCGGAACTGGAGTTTGCCTCCAGAAATCTAGATTCACTTCTCAGGGAAGAGCATTCTCTTCACTGCTATTCTTCTTCACTGCTCATTCATCTTGGCTTCATCTCCTCTGCCTGCAGCAAGGGAGATACTGCAGGTCTAATTCAGGGAGGCAACGCAATGGACGGTTGGTATGTGCTTTCTCATGACATACCTTTAGAAGTGGAAAGATGCAACTTCTAAAGACAGTAGTGTGCATGGATAGATTTTAATCAGGTATTTATTTTCAGCTGAGAGCTAGCTTACACAAAAGTAGGTTATACCAAAGGGCAGTTTCCATCTTTATCTCTTGTTTAATCATTTCACATAATTTTTCATGTACCGCATGATAAAAACTGGGATAGGATTCCCATGTGAAAGCATTGATTTAAGCCAAAGAGACACCTCTTGCATGAAGGCCAGGATGTATCCAAGCACGTTCCTTTGGCATCTGCTCCTTCCTGCAGTTCAGTTGTCTTTTCCAGTGTTAACTTTTTTACTTTACCAGCATGTGCAGCAGAGCAGTGTGCTTTGCCCAGTATAACATTTCAGAGGAGGAGCAGTCTTCTCCAGAACATTGCTCTTCTCCAAAACCACTTGCAGGTTGGGACCAAGATATGACATGTGGCTGCCTAGGGAGGGGGTTGAGTCCCCTTCCCTGGAGGGGTTTAAGGGACGGGTGGGTGAGGTGCTGAGGGGCATGGGTTAGTGTTTGATAGGAATGGTTGGACTCGATGATCCGATGGGTCTTTTCCAACCTGGTGATTCAATGATTCTATGTTAGAAGAAACTTCAGGTTATTTTTTCTGTCTTTAAGTTCTGTCTCTTCTATGCCTTTCTGAACTTATTTCCAATGAATACTGAGGAGGGAGGTGTAGGGAGGTCCCACATTCCTCCTTCAGGCTGGTTCTGCCAGTGGGTCAAGATTCTTCCCGTAGTGCGGTGCTTTTGACAAGATGGGATATTATGCAACAAGTAATTGCTCTGGGAGGTTGATCAGAGCAGCCCTGAATCATGCAGTGATAGGGAAAAAAAGAATCGAGAGGACTGCTTGAGGGGTCTTGCTGACATCCCTGTTTGCTGTACAGCAGCTCGGTACTGCTGGAGGGAAGTTAAGGTTAAACTCATTATCTCATTGCTTTTCCTGAGGAAAAAAGTCATGATGTTTACAGATAAGAATAAGAGATACTTTGGTTTCTAATTTGTATAATTAGAGATATGATCTGTTTTTTCCTTAGTAATCTTGAGAGCATTGCTTGTATTTATGCTGTTAAATGCGTGAATGAATGAAAGCCTATGTCTGACCTTGTGTCTTAAAAAATATACGTGTCATTTTTGCATCTTGGGAACGAAGTGACTTCTCCAGATTTGTGGACTGGTCAGGACATAAAGCAGCAGTTTTTCGGAGCAAGCTAATAACACCTCACTTCTCCCCACCCCTCAGTCATGAATCGTGGTAAAAGCTGTGTAAATCAGGAAATAGACAGCTGCTATCACGGAGGGGAAATAACTGCAGGCTGAGCCAGCCTGAGCCCAGAAAGAAAAACACCATTTCTAAACAAATTGTTTCAGGAAGTCCTACATGACAAAACTTCCAAGGAAAGAAATGGCATTCATGAGAGGACAATCAGCTTCCCTCAATGCCTGGGACAACCACTAAGGAACATGATAGGAAGGATTTGTGTGGAATGAGCTAGGTAGAGCACTCTCCTTCTTCCCAGCACTAATGCTGAACCATGTTGTCAGAACTCGAAAAAGCAACTTGTAGCACTTTTTATTCTCCACGCCTTTGTCTCCTGTTGTCACACATTTAGAGGAGCAGGTACTGTCTTTGTTGTTAAGTACTGGTACCAGAGGTTTCTCTGTTCCTGGGTGTTCTTTTAACATGTGCATGCATGTTTTTTGTAAAAGAGATAGAAACTGATTTAAGGCAGTGTTCTGGACTGTGAGATTTTAAAAAGTACACTGCTTTTTCTGTAGAACTGTAATTGCGATTCAAAAATACAGATAAAATGAGTAATAAGGAAAACACACAATTTATAAAGAAGGGATGGGCTGGAAGCTACATATAGGTGAAAGTAGGTGAGTTTAAGATCAGTTTAAATAGTCCACAGCACTCATGGAGGATGATCTCTATAGCAATTCAAGGATGAAAACAAACATTCACAATGCAATGTAAACTTTCCTGCAAGAATATGTACTGACATTTGTTTTTTTCACTTTTCTGAATTTTTCCTTCTGCACAGCTTTAGTTCTTGAATTGTCAGACACCAAAACCACATTCCCCCAATTAACAGATCAACTTGTTTAAGTTGCTCAGATGATCCACAGATGGATTATTTCATCAAAAGAAACAATATGGAGATTAAATATAAAGGTCACAAATGAAAAAAATAACTGTTTCTCCTGATGTCAAGGCAGAATTTTACTACCTCAGTTAGCAAAGTGTAAGCAGGACACATCAACATTTCTTGATTTTACTGAATCTTGGGGGGGATTTTCACAGCTAATGCAGGGATATTAACTTTTTTTTTTTATAATATGGATGAAACAGCATCTTACATCTCAGCTAAAGTTGTTAAGAACTAAAATCACCCAATGCAATACCCTCTCAAGGGTTTCAAGATGAGTTTTTAATGCATTCTACAAATAGAATAATTTTGATTTCTTTCAGAAACAATGAAAAAAATCCATCTACTCTCACTAATAAAACCCCAGTATACATTGATACCGTTATGGGCTGCAAATAAAATTTATTTTTCACAAAATAAATTACATTATGTTAAGTTACTAGAGTGAACAATAGTTATTGTTGGGAAACAGGTTCAGATAAGTTGTGCAAACACTACTTCCTCCCTTAGATTTTTCCAAATTGAAATTGCAGATTGTGGCCTAGGGACAAAGTGTACCATGAGCTCTCAAAGCAACGGGAGAGTCAGTTCTGGCTCATTTCCTTGGGGTTTCAAAGGGTGTGAAGCTGCCCTCAAGCAGACCAAGCCCACAAATGTTCCCTGCTCACTTTTGTCCTGAATCATTCCTGCAGGAAATCAGTCATTGCTTTTAGAGATGCTGCACACAGATCTTTGCTGTTCTTCAGACAAGGTGTCTGAGCAGAAGCAGTTATAGCATGGGTTACCCAAAATCATCTCTACACTGTCTCACAGCTGCAGACCTCCTAGGAGGGGTGTTTGCCCACCAAAGCCCTGATAAAGCACCTAATAGGTCCCATTCAATAGCACAAAGGTCTTAGGCTGGATTTTTTTTGAGTGGTCCGTGGCAGAGAAGCAGCCACATAGAGTGTTAGTTGCACAATGTAAAACATCTTCTGATTAGGCTGCTTTGTCTAAGAGTATAAAGCACAAACCAGCAACTCTCTGCTCTCTGGTTGTACTGCCTTCTAATTTCCCTTTGGGGAGGAACCCTCTGGCTGACAATAACTCTAGACTCTGAAAATTACTTCTCTGCATTTACCACAGTAAAAACAAATAATTATCACAGTAGCACAAGCCTTTTTCTTATTTTATGAATAAAGCGTATCAGTAATTAGTTTTTTCTTTCTCCCCATACGGATGAGATAGTAAAGCAAGAATAATGCAAAGCATTTTGCACAGACTGGATAAAACCGGGTTTCTAATGAACATCCAATATGTAAAAGTGTCAGATGTCTGGTTGAAGGGATATGACTGTAGAAGGAGTCCAGCCACAAGGGACTGTTTAGTTTTCTAAATCAGTTATTCAGAACCTGCTGGTGTATTTAGAGAATTTCCCACGGGGAGTGAGGAAGGGAAGCTGTTGGAGAACATGTCTGCCTCTGCCTTTCCCCTCTCACAATCAGATTTCCAGCTGGCATGAGTGCCAGGAGCATCTTGGAACCGCTGCAGGGCTGCAGGGAAGAGACAGACACTGTTTGTCACGTTCCTTGAATTAATTATTGGGGGTTATTTCACTCCTTTCTGTGTCCATCTCCCATCAACTGCAAGAAACATATTGGAGAAAAGATGGCACAAGCCATTCTGCCGTTATCCTCCAGTTATTCAGATGCTTGAGGTCCCTTTATTGATTTTATCTTCTCCATCAGGTAACTGTCTGAACAAAAATCACTAAATGCAATGTTTTCTTTTGCAGATATTTATCAAAACTTCTGCAAAATTGTATGCAGCATTTCCTGGTCATTAGCCCTTGCCCTGTCATTCCAGGAAGGCATTTTAAACAGTTAATAGGCAAGTACAGTCCCTTAAGTTAGTTTTATTTAAAACACCTATATACAGGTTATTCTTGCTGTCCAAAGCCATCTTTAAAGTTCTTGGCAAAAGAAGTTCTCACTCCAGCTGTAGTTTGCCTGTTTTATGCTCTCAGACCTGCATGAGAAAGCACTAAAATGATGTTGCAGAGACTCATATCAACTTTATTCTGGAAAAGAGTTATTATTCAGTCTTAGATATGTCTTGTGAGCTGAACTCACTGAGGTTCGTGCATAACAGCTTGCATTTGAAGATTAAGGCAGTGCAGCTAATCACGTTTAAACACCATTAAGACAGAAGGAAATGAGACAATAAAATCAGCCCTGGAACTGCAGGAGGCGTCACCCGGTCCTGTATGTGCTCTTCAGCCAGAGAGTGCAGAGTCTCCGAATGTTTTTAAAATTTAAATTTGGCAGTAAGGCTTTGATGGCAATTTATGCGGATAAGGGCTTTATTTCACTAAATGCAATTGTGTCCTCTCCAGAAACCTACTGCTTCCACTTCAAAAGTGCAGCATCACAGTTGGCTTAAAATTTCTAAGACACCTTGACAGAAGGTAGCCTCATCTTCCCACTTGAAGGACTGGAGTACAACTTTTTTTGCAACTTGCTGTGTAACCACAGGCCTGCTATTGCCTACATAAAGCAATTAGCAAAAATGTGTAGCCGAGGTAGAGGACAGGCTAAAACAAGGGAAAACCCCACTGTTTTAAAGGCCATGCAGTATTATATCAAGTTATGCTGAACGAGATGTTGCATCTGATGTGACCTCCAGACTTGGGTGGCTTCTGGCTCCAGTTTCGCAAAGCATGTTTTCCCAGAAAAGTATCGGTGCTGCCAAGAAAACTGTTTCTACTCTCCTCTGTTCTGTTCCCTCATTTGCAATGGCCAAAATTTGTTTGAATTTTGGGGACATTGCAGCAGCCGTTTATCCTATAATCTGGCTTAGACAGCAGTTTGCAGAAAAGAGACCCAGAGCGAGTCATCGATCACAACCTGAACACGAGTCAACAGGACCGCGCTGTTGTGAAAAAGACAGAAGTTGGATGAGGTGCTGTGAGCAGGAGCGTACCCTGCAAGACCGATGCCGTCACCCTCCTGCTGTCCTCAGTCCTGGAGGGGACTCATCGTAAATGTCAGGAGAGACATGGACCTGGCAGAGAGCTCCAATAAAGGGATGTGGTACCAGTGAGTTATCTGGAAGCAGGGCTGAGGAAAGATTGCTTGTTGGTTTAACACGGAGAAATGAAGACAAGGCGACAGTGTTCTGAAAGGCAGCTCCAAACAAGGACCAGCTTGTTCCATATTCCGTGTACGGATAGACAGAGATTCAAAATAGCAGGAAAGAAGAATCATTATTCATCAAAGGAAAACTAAAGGTAAGGTTAGCCAATTGCTTCAATAAATGGTGTGGAGCATCTAGGAAAAAAATATAAAGTCTTGGAGGTGTCTGAAGCTGGGGAGATAAACGTCAGTCTGGGATGCTGGGTTTGCTGAGTCTACCTAGAGAAGGGATGAGAGTAGCTTTTTAAGTCTTTCCAAGCTTTATGATTCAGTGTGTACATACAGGGTTTTATACACACATCAATGAATAATATATTCCTACATCATGTACTACTATCTGCGTTTTTGCAATCATTGTAACAAGCCCTGTGGTTTCAGTAGTCAGGGAAGACTAGTTTCCCGCAAAAACTCTTTCTTGAAGCCTAGAAAGTATGAATGATTTTTTTGTTTTGCTACAACAGGCAGTCACAGACAGCATGACATCATTAATATGGACACAGCTTGTAAGGGCTACAACAACAGCGAGTTCACGTTGAAGGTGCCCAGTTCAGAACAGACACAGCACCAGCCAACCCTTTTTGCAAAGTCAGTGAACAGATCTGGTTGGGGCTGCACATACAGAGTATTTATGGCCAAGCAGCACAAACCGCGGCACGATCACGCCTGCAGAAACTTGTGCAAGTTTCTAATGTGCAGAGCCGGAGGAGATGCCAGAGAAGATGCTGTTTTAGTAAAAGAGTGGTGGTGGAGCTGCCGCTTGCGGTGAGTAACTTCACCAGCTAGGTTACATCCTCATACGTGGATGAAGAAACAACACTGTTTTTCAATTCAAGGATGCCTACAGTCTGGCTTTTCTATGCAACCCTATAAGTAGAATATATCAAAAAAGATGTATTCCAGTCTCTTTTAAGAAAAAAAGCAAAAAGCTCTCCAGATAGAGTCAAATGTGTTAGCAAGTTTGTGGACATGTGGCTAAAAGCTACTGCATATTGATCGATTCATTTGTAGGAAGGCAGGACACCATCGTAACTCTTCCATCCATATGGGACACGCTTTGCTGCATTATGACATTACATCTCCACTGACTCCATTGTTTTAAAAATTGCTTTTATTTCATAATTGCCTTTACCACAAACTGTGTTTAGCCAAAACTTTCAATATAATTGATTGTAATGAAAAGTGTGTTTGGAGAATAAACTCTTGCTCTAATGCAAACAGATTTGTATTTCTGCTCAGTTTTCCTAAGCAGACGAGCACTGCAGGAAATCTGTGCATAGCTGTATTTTTGTTTGATTAATTATGAAGATTAGCTCAGAAAAGGATGTTTTAGAGGTAGAATAAAAGGGCACTTTGAGACTTTATTATCCTTCTTGAATATTATTTTTATGAAGTGTTTTGCTGTATCTGGGAAGAAAATAGCACAGAGTGCGACAGCATCGGCGATTACTAAGAATCCAAGTGAAACCTGTATGCTGTTACTTCAGGTTTTTGTTTCATCCTTGCCCATCAAACTCCTTTGCCTAACTCTTTTTCTTGTCATTTCCTCAGTTATTCTAGTACTTCTAATTTTAACAGCTATTCTGGTGCATATATGTTAATAGACTTATATAATTTATGCAGTACGTCCCAGTAAGGCTCACAATGTACAGCTCACAGCTCAAATCAAGCTAAAGCAATAATTCAAGAAAGCACAGCATAAAAGTGGGTGCAGAGAGAGATGAAATCAGAACAAGACTTTTAATAGAAATTATACAAATTTCATCTCTATTTCATATTTATGTAATAACTCAAATTTAGTCTAATCAAATGGCTCTAATTTTAGACAACTAATATCTTTTTACTGTTAAGGAAGAAGGGCATTTTGATGAAAAAGACTGAGTGCCATAGAACAACAACCTCACTATCTTTATATAAAAATATCTGTGTATATATACGCAATGTATCCAAATGTGAATCAATCATTTACCACAATTACAAAGTATTCTGTAGGTGAACAGGCAATTACAACACAATAAAAATTACCCCAACTGTCATTGTTGTCTAAGTCTTCTGCAAGCATATAGGTAGGTTTAATTGTGTAAGATTCATTTCACTCTTACCTACAGAGTAAGGAGCAAAAATCTGCAGGAAAACTCCTAGCACATTTAGATTTCAAAAATGCTGGTTTTTTATTGTTTAAGTACAGTCACTGGTACCATATATGGGCTGGAATAGGGGCAAAGAGATACTAAATGCACCAACCTAAGCCCATTTCCACCTGGAGGATTCTGCAGGGGGTGGTGGTGGTTTCTTGCTTTTGGTTTTTTTTTTTTTGAGCTCTGCACCGGAGGAAAATGGCTGTAAATGGGAAGGAATGTGACTCAACAGATGTACGGGACATGCTGACCTCTTTCACATTATTTCTTTTCCTCCTTCCTGTAGCTTTATGTGTTATGACATGGAAAACAGTCAAGCTGCATTGACTCGTCTATATTGTCTACTGCCTAGATGGCAGATACTAATTCAGAGATAAATGAGCTATCATTTACTCTAGTGGAAACTTTTTAACTTAGAGCAGGATTTTTTTCAAATTACTGTCTTTTACTGGATGTGGACCAGTGACCTGAGGGCATAAACCTCTGTTTCCCGTTACAAATTCCACTTACCTCACTTTGAGCATTTGAAAACTTCTCTGAAAAAGACACTGGAAACTTTCAGTACACACCTACAGGAGAGGCTGAGAGGAATAACCTGGAGCTATTCTCCCCTCCTGCACAGAGCCCGAACTCTGTGCATGCAAGGCTTCTGCTGCTGCTACCTGAGAAACACATAGCGAAACTCTTACTGAAACAGTTTCAATATAACCTGTGTCTGCCAGGAAAGCATCCTATATTCCAGACACCTCCTTTTCCTTTCTTTCTGTTATGCTGCTTTTCAACTTGCACTACAGAAACATAAAGACATATCCACAGGAAGAAAAAAACCCTCAGTTTTATAGGACAAAAAATCTTAATCATACTTAGTAAATATGTCAACAAATGTTAACAGCTGCAGGGTTCTAAAATGTTCTTTAAATCCAATAGAAGTAATATTTAAAAAAATACATACATGAAGAATTAATAAAGGTTATTATAATCCATGTTAAGAAAGTATATATAATATTCATACATAATAGAAAGATTTCTGTCAAAAACCTCAGAAGATAATTCTTTGGGATACAAGGTAAACTTTACTAGAAGTGAGAACACTGTAGATATCATGGAGAAGTCATCTGAAGCTCTTCCAGTGAATTCTCAATGACTTCCTTCAAAGTGCTTTTAAAATCCATTGAAGTATTTATTCACACTGGAATGAAACTAAGGTGCAAGGAAATACTGTAACATCTTTAAGGCCAGTGACTTTCATTTCTACGGAAAAGCCAAGGTGTCCTACGTTCATTATTCTGGAACTGGTGGTGAGTTTTCTACAGGTGTGGCTCATAAAAAATAGATTGGTGAACTATCAGTAAACATTTCTGGGAAAAGACAGTATTTGATACATTTGTCCTCAGACTTGGAGGAATTCTGAAGAACTTTCTGATATATAAGACCCTGTGACTTTTGCAAAAACTAACCTAAAATGCCTGAATTTGACAGGTAATTGTTGAATAAAACAATTTTCCTAATTAATTTCTTCCACAGAGTTTTAGGATATAAACTTTTTAGAGGTTTCTGCACTGAGCACAACTGATGATGGACAATTTTAAAAAAAATCTTAAAGCTGAGAAATTGTTTCTCATCCTGTTTAACACTGCAGTTTTCATATCCTTACTTTACCTATCCTGCAGGCTCATGTACCTATAGGATGTGTTAATTCCAAATCTTCACCATTTTTCCTGAAGAAAACTCTGAGTCATTAGCCAATAAGCCTTTCCTAATATCTGACAAAAGTACTATGTGATAGCTGTATCTGATCTATATATCTACACATACGTCAGAAATTTAAAGTTGTTTCCTCTACATCATATAACACCCCAAAAAGTAGAAACAGTATAAATCAATGAGAGAAGAATTTTCAAGTTGCCTTTTTGGCTAAAAAAACATGACTTGAACAAGAAATAATCTGGCTCAACATTCTCAAGTATGATAAATGTAACTTTATTATTGATGCAAGAAAAGAAGATGTCAAATTGGAATAAATATACTTTTCAACTCTGCTCGCCACCACTAGTAGTTAACAAAAAATGTTGTGCTAATGCTGTCATGACTTATTTCTGCATTAAAAAGACAAAGTGTATTTTTATATGGATTTGGGCCTTCATTCACTCTTGCTTATAACCGCAATCGTTTTCTGACAATAACAATAAATGTCATTTTTGTATTCTGTTTAAATATATATTTGCATAAATATGAAGTGCAATTAATATACTTCTGCCTTGGAAAGCATTATGCTATAAGAGGTGAAGTTCCAATTTGGTTTGTATCATGTTGAATATAATTGCAACTGGATGTTATTTTGATGTTTTTAAATTTTTATTATATTTCCTTGAGCATTTTTTCTCCTTTGTTTGTTCCCTTTTAAAAAAAAGATTTTTTGTTATTTCTTTTTTTCCCCAGAGAAGAACCCTCCCTAGTTCCTTAGCAGCTTCAAAGGTTATCAGCTGAGAATCTGAACAACGTAAGTCTGGACGACGAGAAATATGCATTAGCCACAGCAGGTCAGAAATTACAAACAGACCTGCTATCCATTTTCCACCTGAGCAGAAATCCCCAAAACAAAGTTACTCACTTTAATTCATTTACTCTTGTTAAGCAAGACTGTTGTTTGGTGTCTTTCTGCTTGTATGCATGGGGTGATAACATAGGCTCAGACCACAGTTGTCAGGCCTGCTCTGCCAACAGCCTTTTAAGATTTGTTTTTCTGCATTTACACATATTTCCTCCAGGTGCTCGCACAGTCCGAGCTACATCTGAATGGATTCATTACAATGTTTTTCAATATACTGCGTCTATATCAAATATAAATGCAACATTCTCATAACAAGGCATTGTCTCAGAAATTTCACATGATCTTGAGAGGACGTACCTTGAGAAGTTTTATTTCTACTAGGAGAACGGTGGATTCCACTTCCCATAAAACTGATTTCTACGGTACATGGGTCTGCCTGCCTACAAAGTAAGGTGTTATAACTTCTGAAAGCTGCTCAGCTGCATAATACATTAAACGTCTCTTTCAAGATGACTGTGGGGATTGTTACTTCTAGTTTATCCACCTGTTTCTATTGAACTGTGCACCCCTGTGGCTTCATGCCAGATGGAGAGAATTGCCTGTATCAGTATTGAGCCTTGTAAACATCACAGATTCTTTCCAGGGTTACTCGCTTATTCCAGATGGCACCCACTGCACTCTCTGTATCTTTTGTTGCATCTGTGGGGCTTACTTTTTCCTGGGAAATGAGAACACTTCAATATTTCACTCATTTTCCCTATTTATGTGCCAATATGTGAGTGTATCCTGACAGAATAAGCAAAAAGTGATTTGCATTTATGCTCAGTTCACATTAAATAAGAAAAACAGGGAAATTTTATCCTGCTATGCCTTTTTCATTCTAAAGTCATTCTCCCAGTTACCAAGGGCTTTCTGAAACTTAAGAGTAACCATATCCTGGTGTCTGCTGAACCCTTTGCTTGCAAGAGCTCAGTCACCAGGCTGTCTCTCTTGACTCATATTTGGAGAACATTATGAAATCTTGTTATGACAGGCCAATGTCTTTGGAACATTTAAAGTACTAATTTAAGCTATCTCCCAAGAACATTGAGACAGTTTCATGCTTTGGCTATTTGTGAGCTGTAGGACAATATTCTTCTTAAGGATACTGCACTAATCACAGGGTCTGTAAAATTCTCATTACACAGCTCTCAGAATAAGGAAAAAGGGAGTAATCTCTACTAACTTTAAAAATCACAGTTCAGCTCTGCAAGTGATATTCCTCATCTGTTCCTCAATATGAGAATTCTAGCCATGTGAAAAAAGTTTTAAAATACTATTTTCACTATGCTTAACATCATAAATCTGGAGCTTAGTTTATGTCTGTTGTGTCTATATTAGATAAAGTACTTCTGGAGCTTTTGATTAAGTCAATATGTCTGCATACCTTTAAACCTTTGGTCAACAAGCCTAATAATGGCTCTTCCATTTTTTATCCCAGTTAGTGAACCTTTACTGTCATTAGGGAAAAGGAACCAGCTGAAAACAGGCTTAATAAGAAAAGTTGCTTGACTTTTTCTTCCCTGTGTGACTTTAGCATTGATCTCGACTGTCAGTCTTTCCACTTTAGAAATGTCGCATTGTTTTTCAGCATTACTCGATCTAATCCTTTCAATTCATGTGCTGTATTGAGCTGATCCTACCCATTTTCCTCTCCCACATTATTGCCTACCAGCACCCTCAATCTGCCCCCATGCACTGTTCTCTTTTTTCCCCCATTCCAGAGCCTTTCCCCCAGGATCTCCGTGAGTGACTTCCACCACTTTACCCACCGCCTGATTTTCCAGCTACAAATCTCATTCTCTGCTGCCCCCAACTTTGTATTCTCCATTCCTCTCTCCCACCACCTCCCAGTAACTCCTTCCTCTGTTCCTTTTTGTCAGGATCCTCGCGCTGCCTTCCTCGGTTCCCCAGCCATCCTTGGCTCTCACTTAACACACACTGGCTTCCTCTGCTCTTTACCTCCCGTGCTCATTATCAGGAGTCTGCCAATCAGGCTGAATTCTTCCACTACCCACTTGCTTTTACCTCCTGCCTAAATAGTGTTATTTCTTCCCTTTAATTGAGTCCCTTGATTCCAGCTTTTCTTTTTTTGTTTGTTTTGTTTTCTGCCTGCTCTGCTCCTCATTTTCTCCATCCTGACTGTGAGACAGCCTCTGCTGTGCACTTTTTTGTTTTCTCAACTGTCCCTACTTTTTATTTTTTTTATTTTCCCTGCTATCCCTGACCACAGACAAGAACTCCCCAATGACCTCTATCGCCACGACAGATTGGTTTTTTTTCAAAAGTTTCTCTACATCCTTCTTTTACGATGCTTCTCCCAAAATCTCAGCCACTAATGTTCCAGTTGTGTCCTGAGGATGCTGCCTATCACAGCAGGAGCTGCATTCACTTGTACTTTTCCTTTTGACTGACTCAAGCAATCTAATTTTCTGCATAGACTAAGTTGTTCCTAGCATGGATCCTTTTCTTGCATTTATAAAGCATTTATCACAAAGAGACTAAGGCATTAAACCTGTATGGTAATGCCCTCACCTGTGTAATAGCTAAATGACCTGCAGTTATCAGCCTTCCTCTGAAACCTCCCACTGAAATGATTGAGTGGTCTTTTTGTCACCCTTCGCTGTGGCAGTAAAAATTCTTCCTTTCCTCAGAGCTTTCAAGTCCTGTGAATCGGCGCGTGTGGAGCTGCAAAATAGCTAGGCAGCACTTGCTTGTGGTGCAGTGAGATGTCTCTGGGATGTACAGAACTGCCACGCTAATTTCTTAAAATGAGTGCAAGCGCTCCTCTTTGGAAAGAGCTGTGAACGGCATCAGAGGCGCTACTCACGCTTTGCATAGAATCACCATGAAATTATCCTCACTAGTGCATCGTGGAAGACCTGGGGAGGGACTGTCCTGGGGTTCCTGAAGGAGGGAGTCTCAAGAGAGCTTGTTCCACCACTTTTCTCACAGGGCTGAGATGTACGTGTAGTTTACATCTTTGCCACAGGAAGGCTGATCCCCAGCATTTTCTTCCAGTTGCCAATGAAATAAGTAACCACAAGGGAGGAATTCTGAAGACTTGGTATGTAAAGTGCTTTAAAGTTTTTTAGCCAAGACAATTATCCCCAGATTATGTCTAGATAAAGTAAATATTTTCAAATTATATCAAGAGGTACATTAAGCACACACAAATTTGTTTGTAGTCATTGAAAATGAAAATGATAATAGGTATATGACATTTCCATCCTCATGAGAATACCCTGTTATTTTCAAGATATTCAGGACTTACATCAGTGACATATAACATAATGTGTTTGAAAATTTTCCTGCTTCATCAGATAAATCTTAGATAAATATTATAAATAGTCTTCAAATAGCCAAATCATGCTCCAAGCCTTGAAGAGCAAACAATTATGTCAGCAAATCTGTACAAACAAAATTACAAAGAGATATTTGTTCAATTCCATTTTTCAGACAACATAGAAAAAGGGATTTATAGGTATATTCTTAGTGGAAATCTAGTTTCTTCCCTATAAGATATTGTAGCAGCTGTTCAGGAGCTTTAGAGAATTAATTTACATTTGACACATTCCCTTGATGTGAAAAGGTGAATAATTATTTACTATCACAACTTAGTGACAAATAAACATTCCAAATCTATAACAATACATAGCAAATACATAGAAACCCTGACACAAAAATGATAGCACAACAATGCATCAGCATTGTTTTAATCAACGTTTATTACCACTACATTAACAGCATTTTTTCCAGGGAATTTTCAGTATAGAGGCCTAAATTTTACATACTTTCTGAAATAGATGTTCCTGTCACCTGTCACTCAGAAGAGTGACATCTCACTGACTTTGGCCCCCGAGCTCTCACAGTCACTTCTGGTGGAATTGCATCAACGATTGCACTGTCATACAGTGCGATATATTTCTTTATTTATGACAGCCTTGAACAAGATGTAATGAATTAGTTCCCAATGGAAATTTCAAGGGAAGTGTAGGCTAAATGTGTCAGATTATCTCACGTGTGAAATAGTGATATTTCACCACAACTTATATGTGACCACAACTTTCCACCACAGGTTTACAGAAAACTCCTTGGGGCTTATAATGACACAACGCTGGGGAATGTGGTTTTATAAATGAACCCATTGAAATTAAAATACACAAAAAGGAAAGGGTAGTTGAGGAAATTACAAAATAATGCAAAACATTGTATTTATCTGTATGTTCTTTTCTTAAGAGTTCCATGGAATAAATTACATCAACAGACTCCTTAATATCTGTTTGCACATACAACTCAATAATTTTCATACATATGAATTTAGCCTATAATTTCTTTTCTGAAAAACACAAACAGCCCCTTCTTTGTTGTTGGCAATGAAGAAATAAATTTAAAAAACCCCAAGGCATATTTACTCACATGTTTTTAGATGTCTTAGACAGTATTGAGATGCATAGGCTATGGTAGATAAAGCAATACAATCTGTTTTGTGCACTTATAAGGGTGATCTGATCAAATAATGAAATAGTGAGAGCACTAAATAATACTTCGAACAGTAAAGCACAGGAATTCATGGCAAACTGATGGTTATGCAATCAGTGTTCACTATAGTGAAGAGGAAAATTAGAAGCCTCATAATTCCTATGAGTTGCCAGGCAATGACATATTCAGTGTTTTCACTGTAGCAAAAAAGCTTTTGTATCTAGGAGAAAATGATGTAATAACAGAACCCCCCTATATTTTTTTAAAATTTGGTAGCTAAAGTTTAACTCCTGTCATTTATTTTTACTGTGTGTCTCAGGTGTTGTGGTATAATAGATGGTGCGTAAGAATTTCTAATTTATACAGAAGTTTTATTTAATGTACAAATTACGTAAGTTGGGACAAACACTTGCAACCTTTTCTTGGCAAAGTTGGATTCTCACTATTGTATTTGCTCATAATGTATAATGTGTTTCCTTTGGAAAGCACTAACTACTCACTTAGTGTCAAGTATATGAAAACTCAGTTTTGAGTTGCAGGCTGTTTCCTTCCTACAGTTTCACTGCCATCAACATGTCACACACTGAATTAATACTGACTGGATAGTACAAGAAAAGTAAAACTGAATTAAAGATGCATTGTAAGAGGCAAGTAAGAATCCAGACATCGAGGTGTGAACAGGGTTATTTCATACATGCAAATCAACCAAATGATCACCAATCCTTGTTCAAAACCTGGACTTCCTTGGACATTCCCTGTTAAGCTCAAATTTCATTATGTGAAGCCACAAGGGAAACCAGTTAGTATCAATAGGATTTGTGTATCTGTGTGTTTCTTCTGATACAAAGTTGTCTGTTCACAGAATGAGAGCCTTAAAACTCCACCCAGGTCCATAGTTCTTGCAAACAACAGTAAATAAATAAATTCCACTGACAAACGTCAGAGTATTTTCTGACTCCTTCTGTCTGTTTTACGGCATTCTGGTTACTGTAATTTTCTGATATTGGTTTGGACAGTTCATAAGCGAATTAATTTTCTTTCTTACTTACAAGAATTACTAAAGCACAAGAGACAGAAAGCTACAGATGCAAAATATGGTTTTTAAATGAAAGAGTTTCACAGAACCATAGAATAGTTTGGGTTGAAGGGACCTTAATGATCATCTAGTTCCAACCTCCCTGCCATGAGCATGGGAAAACGGAAGCCCTTGAATTCAAAACAAAGACATAACTTGGCTTCTCTTCTTTTTTCTGCTCTTTGATAACATTCACAGTATCTCTAGATGACTGGTATATTTACAAGACTCAAAGCAGACGGCTGGTGGCTTTGCAGTAACAAGGTGCTGAGGACGTGGTTCAGTGTTTGATAGGAATGGTTGGACTTGATGATCCGGTGGGTCTCTTCCAACCTGGTGATTCTATGATTCTATGATTCTGTGATTCTATGATTCTATGAATAACACTCCCATTCATTTAATAAAGTAACATCCAGCACCATCACTATTATAAACTCCAGTAAGCATCTCTGTGTAGCTATATCCCAGCACCTTCTGCAAGTTTCAGGTGCCTTTTTGTGGAAAAACCTTAAAAGGAAGCTTAAATAATTTAGCAAATCAAAACTGCAAGGTCCTCCAGTCGGTAGAAATTTCCGCATCGCTCACGTTGACGCCCCCTGGTCAGCCAGAGCTTATTTTCTCGCATTCCAAGCCTGCTCCTACCTCGTCCCGCTGTCCTGGCTGCAGAAACAAACCCGCGCCTGCTGCTCGCACCGCTGAGCCCGGTGTAAAGACAAACCCGGCTCCTCTCCCAGCGGAGCGCACGGGGATTTGCTGCTCGGGAGGCGACGAGCCACCCTCTTTCCTCTCGGCTGTCCCCACGCACTCATCCCCCAGCATCCTAGGGAGCGGGATGCTGCCCTGGGGAGCGGGATGCAGCCATCCCCCAGCATCCTAGGGAGCGGGATGCTGCCCTGGGGAGCGGGATGCAGCCATCCCCCAGCATCCTAGGGAGCGAGATGCTGCCCTGGGGAGCGGGATGCAGCCATCCCCCAGCATCCTAGGGAGCGGGATGCTGCCCTGGGGAGCGGGATGCAGCAAGGGCACTAGTTGAAATCTGTGAATTGTCCCTGCGAGCAGCAAACGAACCCCGAGACACGCAGGGTCCCCGCAGCCCTCGACGTTTTTTTGTTTTTTTTTTTTTTTTTTTTTAGCTCACACGGCGCGGATGCCCGGGATGCGGGAATGGGGTGGGAACCCGCGGGGTGGGACCTCCTGCGGGGCTCACCGCCCCCCTCCTCGCCTGCGGTCGATGTCTGGTTAAAAGCCGCTATTTTCGGCCGCTCCTCTCGGCGTTTTCACTTCTCGCTTTCCCACTAAATTCGCCGCGAAAGCCGCGCTCGCCCAGCGCGGCCGCTTTCCAAGGTTTCCCCTCAGAGGAATTCCGAAAAGCGAAAACTATCGGGAAAACAACCCAAACTGCCCATCTGCTCCAACCCCGGCCCGTTCATACCAAGGGCATCGGTGCTGCCGTTGCCCACCTGCCCCCTCCATCCCCATCCCGGGATCCTTGCTGTGCCCCCCATCTCCATTCCCCATCCCGGCATCCCTGCTGTGCCCCCCATCTCCATTCCCCATCCCGGCATCCCTGCTGTGGCTCTTCCCCCCCCCTCCCCCCATCCCAATCCCGGGGTCCCTGCTGTGCCCTATCCTCCATTCTCCATCCCGGGGTCCCTGCTGTGTCCCCCTCCCCCCCCATCCCAATCCCGGGGGTCCTTGCGGTCGTCCCCCCTCCCCCCCGCCATCCGCATCCCGGGGTCCCTGCTGTGCCCCCCCCGCTTCATGCCCATCCCGGGGGTCCCTGCTGTGTCCCCCCCCCCCCCAGTCCCCATCCCGGGGGTCCTTGCTATGCCCCCCCCAACTCCATCCCCATCCCGGGGTCCCTGCTGTGCCCCCTCCCCCCCATCCCATTCCCGGGGGTCCTTGCGGTCCCGTTCCCCCCCCCCCACTCCATCCCCATCCCGGGGTCCCTGCTGTGCCCCCCACTTCATCCCAGCCCCGGGGTCTGCTCGCTGCCCCCTCCTCCATCCCCGCCTGCCGGGAGGCGGCCCCAGCCCCCGGGGCGGAGGGAGGGACCGGGGCTCCGCAGCGACGACTTTGCTCTTTAAATCGTTTTCCAAAGCGGATTACGGCTTGATCCCTCTCCACGTCACGCCCGGAGTTGCCCAGGGGGGCGAGCTCGCCGCCTCCCCGCTTCTCCTCCCGGGCTGGGACGGGCAGGAGGGAGCCGTGGGGAGGATGCTGGGATGCCGGGCCGGGTTCGGCGGCACCGGAGCCGGGGTTAGCAGCTCCCGAGCCGCATTTAGCCGCCCCCGAGGCGGGTTTCGCGGCCGCCACCCCCGTCGGTGCGTGCGGCGCCCCCTGAAGCGCGGCCGGGGAGCGGAGCGCTGAGCGCCCCGGTGGCTCCGGACCCCCCCCAGCCCCCCGCCAGCACGATGCAGAAAAGCGTGAGGTACAACGAGGGGCACGCCCTGTACCTGGCGCTGCTGGCCCGCAAGGAGGGCACCAAGCGGGGCTACCTGAGCAAGAAGACGGCGGAGACCAACCGCTGGCACGAGAAGTGGTTCGCCCTCTACCAGAACGTGCTCTTCTACTTCGAAGGGGAGCAGAGCGCCCGGCCCGCCGGCATGTACATGCTAGAGGGCTGCAACTGCGAGAGGGTGCCGGCTCCCAAGGGATGCGCCGCCGGCAGCGCCAAGGATGCTGCGCTGGACAAGCAGGTACCGCCCGGGGGCACCGACGGCCGCCCCCGCCCCTCGGCACCGAGGGATGCGGGGATGGAGGGAGAGGGAGGCGCTGCCGGAGCCCCAGCTGTCGGGTCCCCCCGGGAGAATCACAGAATCACAGAATAACCAGGTTGGAAGAGACCCACCAGATCGTCGAGTCCAACCATTCCCACCAATCCCTAAATCATGCCCCTAAGTACCTCATCCACCCTCACCTTAAACACCTCCAGGGACGGAGGCTCAACCACCTCCCTGGGCAGACTGTTCCAATGCCTAACCACCCTCTCCGTGAAGAATTTTTTCCTTATCTCAAGCCTAAATCTCCCTTGGTGGAGCTTGAGGCCATTCCCTCTTGTCCTGTCCCTTGTCACTTGGGAGAAGAGCCCAGCTCCCTCCTCTCCACAACCTCCTCTCAGGTACCTGTAGAGAGTAATAAGGTCTCCCCTCAGCCTCCTCTTCTCCAGGCTAAACACCCCCAGGTCTCTCAGCTGCTCCTCATAAGATTTGTTCTCCAGCCCCTTCACCAGCTTCGTTGCTCTTCTCTGGACTCGCTCCAGAGCCTCAACATCCTTCTTGTGGTGAGGGGCCCAGAACTGAACACAGGATTCGAGGTGCGGTCTCACCAGTGCCGAGTACAGGGGGAGAAGAACCTCCCTGGACCTGCTGGCCACGCCGTTTCTGATCCAAGCCAAGATGCCATTGGCCTTCTTGGCCACCTGGGCCACTGCTGGATCATGTTCAGTCCCTGTCAACCAACACCCCCAGGTCCTTCTCCTCCTGGCAGCTTTCCAGCCAGGCTTCTCCTAGTTTGTACCTCTGCTTAGGGTTGTTGTGCCCCAAGTGCAGGACCCGGCATTTGGCCTTGTTAAACCTCATGCCGTTGGTCTGAGCCCAGCAGTCCAGCCTGTTCAGATCCCTTTGGAGCCTCCCGACCCTCCAGCAGATCCACACTTCCACCCAGCTTGGTGTCATCTGCAAACTTGCTAAGGGAGCACTCGATGCCTTCATCCACGTCGTTGATAAAGACATTAAACAGGACTGGACCCAGGACTGAGCCCTGGAGGGAGGAGGATGGCAATCAGCCCTGGTCCCCAAGCCCCGTGGGAAAGTCCGTGCAGTTCGTTGAGTGGGGGGGCTGCTGGCTTTCCTATCCCGTCTAAGGACTCGCTTCTTCCCTGGCTGCTGCCACCGCCCCCCCCCCCCCCCCCCCCCCCCCAGTGCCTGCACCCCTGTTCTCAGCAGAGCACCCGGAGAGCTGCATCTCACAAACTCCATGTCCAGTCACCCTGATGCGGACGGTTCTGCAGATGTAGCCACACATTTCTGGCCAGACCCCATAAAACGATAGGGGCCAGAGTACCAAGAGAGCGCAGGTGGTCTCCGAGGATCCGCCGGGCAGCTATGGGGCTGCTGGCTCTGCCAGCGACGCTGAGAGGGGTCATAGGCCCTCGGCTGTGCCCTGGGAGCCTTGCCAAGAGCCAGGACGGGGGCAGCGAGACGAGGGCGAGCGTGTGCCCTGATTTACGGACTGCGCCATCCAGCAGGAGTAGGCAGGTTCCTTGCCAGGCAGGTGTTGCGAAGCCGATTGTGCTTGCGACACAAATGGTGTTGCAATGGTCTTGTGGGGTGTTCACCAGGCGGGGAATGCTGAAGGCTTCGGTGGGATCCGTTCCCAGGTGGGGTCAGTTCCACCCCCTGGAAAGCTGATCAGCTTGACGCGTGTGTGTTGAACAAGCAAGTGGTTAAATACTATCTGTCTATTACATAACTGTGAAGAGGAGAGCACTGTAGTTGTGCAGCGTACACAGAGATCGAGTATCTTAACCACACGCCTACTATTGCCTCACTTAAATTCTTGATCTTTCTAGTTGCCGGGTTGAAATTTGTTTGGATCTGCATCTGCCCTAGTGCCTTTCTCCCTGAAGATCAGGAGAAACCAGACAGGTGTCAGACTGGTTTGGAAAAGTTTGTGTAACTGTAAGGAGGGTGTTTTCGAGCTGGCTGCAGGCATTTCTTGCTAATTTCAAGAAGGGACACGGATCTAAGTCATGTACTTAAGAGTGGCACATCTACATGCTGTGCTAGTGTGGTAAGAGAGCTCAGAACCTTCTTACGTTCATCCTTTCCCCCCCATTTAGAACAAATACTTGTCTACCTAAGCAGCCTTTGAGATGGTAGATGTTGAGCAAGTGAACTTTGGGAAGTTGTTGTGAAGTGCTTCTGTCATACTTGCCTGTCACATTCTGAATTGTTGCTTTGAGGTGTGTTTGTATAAGCAGTGATAAATGAAATATTGGAAGATTCTGCAAATGAAATTAAGAATCACGTTTCCCTGCCTGCTTTACATTAGCTTAGTACACTTCTTTATGGGTAGTGTTGTTAAATTACAACTTGAGTAAGAGAAGTTTGTGAAAACAATGCTTTTCTCTATCTGTTCTCCAGGAATGTTAGGTTGTGCTTTTATAGTGATGAATGTCGGAGTTTGTAATTACATCTAGTGGTGCAGAAGCAAAATATTTACAGGTCACGAAACTGAATTTTGCTTTGCTTTAAACGTCAACTATGTTCACACTTTTAAGAATGCTAGACTGCTATTAAAAGGCAGAAGAACACTTCAGTTTTTATTCTTGGTATTCTAGTTTGAGTTTTCAAGGCCAACCATCAGAAAATATCTTTTTCTGTTCTACTTTGGCTTGATGCAGAATAAAGCTTCTGAGTGTTAGTTTTTACTCATCAAAGTGCACCCTTGTTTGTCTATTCATATAGACACAAACCTTTGCTAAGGTGTACAGGAAACTACCTCAGCAACTAAAACACATCAATCAGAAGAAAAGAAGAGAAATAACTGAAAATTTCTTTTTTTTTCATTCGGAATGTGTGCTCATATTCTCATAGGTGTAAAGCGATAAACTGTGACCCTTCAGTTTATTATCAGAGAAAGACAAAGTTATCCTAATCAGACGATAATGAAAACTCAAGTGTTGTGCTTGTTAACTTCTGGCAGTATAAAAATACTGCCTAGATTTAATTTGATTTGGTTTCACCACACAAATGTATTAACATAATGAGAAAAATGATCAGATCTGTATGAGTTTTTTATGAATCAGATGCCTCTTCTTCAAAAGAGAGAAAAGGAAAAATAATCTCCATTAGTTTGGGCTGTATTTGCCTACGTGATTTAGACTCATTGAAGTGATATGTGCTATAGAATTACACAAATGAGCAAGAGAGAGGAAGAATTGTTCACAGGAGAGAACTTAGGGATTTAAGGATTGTTTCTCAAGTGATATGCCAGGTAAGAACTGTGCCGAGAAGTTACAGAGTTCAGTGGGAAGAATGCTGGAGCTGTACGTCCTAAAACAGAAGACATTATTTTGGTTAACAGATGGGTGTAGGTATGGGTATCTGTCTCCCAACAAGCCTAGCAGCTGAATGGTTTCACATTTAACCACTACTGGTGCTGTTATGCCATTCCAGTAATCCATCATGAGGGGACATTAAAGTATTACAGGAACCCTAACACAGTTTTGTGGACGATGCCAAATGCCTTCATAAGATTTGCTGTAATATTAAAGTATTAAGAGCTCCGAAAAAAATTGCAGTGATAGAATGCACCTTTTTTTTTTGTCTTTTCATTAAGATATTAGGATTCTTTTTTCTTCAGAAGGATATTTGCTTCAAAGCAAATTCTTTTAAAGCTACAGTAAGTTTCTTAATATTAAGAGACTGCATAATGCATGAATTGGTTTATACTCTGGGAATATGGGATCAGTTTGGGTATGTTGCAGGTATAAAATTATTTGTAGGGGCAGTATTTATTTTTAAAGAAAAGTGTTTTGGTCTCCCTCAGATTTTAGAAGAGTCTTTATAAACGCCAAACAGGTATTGCTATCCACTATCATTTCACATTTCAGAAAAAAGATGATATTGAAACAACAACAATGTGGAAAAATCTGAATTTCAAAACAGCAAATTAAGACATGAAAATACCACACATGTAAAGCCTGTATTCTGATATTAGTTACACTGCTTCTTCCCACAGGAATTGTAGGCTGTAAACAAGTGCAACTCCCAACAGGTCCTCCACTGTGACAAGGGCAGAATTGATGAGAATGGATTTCAGCTTTTGTTTCAAAAACTCTGGAAGAAGAATGGCTTTGTCTTACGGAGTGGCTGGTCTCTTTCAAAAGTAAAGTAGAATGCTTAAGAATTGTGCTTTCTGCAGTGTTTCATAGGAGACTGGCACTTGCCATCCAGCAAATTCACAGGTGCTTTTTATTAACGAATAGTGGAGGCTAGTGAATAGGGGAACGTTTATTATTATTATTATTATCATCATTATTATCATCTGCATTAGAAGGAGGTTTGTATGTTTTATTTCTTTCATATCTGTCAATTGAATACATAGAAATGTTCTGATACAGTTATTAATAACTGTCTTAGTGTATTTAAACTTGTAAATACTAAACTTCGTATCTTGCCTGCAATAATCTTTCTCCCACTTAGCAAAATTAAATGCAGTATTAAGTCCATGTCCCCGCAGATTAACAGAATCCAATCATTTGATTTTTTTCTGCTCGCTGTAGCTCTGTATTTATTTTATAAAGGACATAGTGATTTTGCAGTATTCGAAAGCTCTCTTTTACATACATTCCTTGAAGTGATAAGACAGGGATATGCCACCATCAGATTTTGCTGTACCTCTCTGCAAATTTAGTTTTCATGAAACCCAGCAACAGTACCAAAAGGTAATTTTTTTTTTTCATGAAGATGCAATGAATTAAAAGTTAATCTCTTCACTTCTATTGGGCAAAACCTGCCTGTGCTGTTCAGCACCGTATGTCTGTTGTATGTAGTCGGTGGCTGGGAAGTAGAGTTATCTTTTTGGCAAGATAGCTTGCTACCTTCAGGTGTAATAGTGTCTCTAAATCTTACTGGTTGCGTGTGGGCAAGTAATTCCCTAGGCTGCTCCAGCACAGAGGTCCATCAGAGATGCCCACGTTTTAGGCACTTCCCGCAGCATTTAAAAAAATAACAGATGAATTTGTCTTCTCAGTATCTGTGAAGAAAAAAAAAGTCTTTATTTTTTTCCTCCAAACGTCTTTTTTTTTTGGGTGTGGACTACCTTCAGTAGAAGGACTTGAAGAAGGCAGTGGCAAAGTTTTAAGATATTAGTGCTGTTAGGATTAGTGTTTTTGTAAGACCTTCTCATGAAAGAGTACCTAAATAGTTCTTGCTTGAAGGCAACTTTGGGGTAGCTAACTCTTACTTACTTTCCCGGGTGATCCTTGTCTCCTTGCCATCATTTGGCTGCTATCTTGAGACAATACAGTTTTTGGGCACATTTAACACATACATTGGTTCAAACTGCTTTGATATGCATTTAAGGAAGTTGAAGGCAAGCAGCATCAAAGTTGTTGCCCCTGGCTCTTTGTGCAGAACTGAATTTACAGTCTGTTTTCTGGCCTAAGGCAAAAGTGTTAGATAAATAGCAAAGTATAAACCTTGCAATCTCTCCAGGGACTGAACTTTTCTGTTCCATAAATGCTTTGTGTTTACCTGCTTGCTTAGTAATGAGCACATTTTGGGGATAAAGAGGAGAATAGAACATGTCATAACCATATTTATTGCTATTTTACCAAAATTTAAGCATTATGTTTCTGCTGTAGTGTTAGAAATGGGCTGTTTGAAAGTATGCAGAAGTGGGGAACATACCCAGCTGATAAGTGATTTACAGGTAGATCTAGTGTATTTTTTACATGCTTTCTTCTTGAAAGGTTAATTAAATCCAAAGAAAAGCGTCTCGGAGAGTACTGATGCCATTGGATAGTTTAATATTAATTTCTGGCTATCTTAATCCACGTCAAGTGATTTTGGTCAGAAACTGGAGACAAGTCTGTTGCTTTGTATTCTTGTTTTCTGTTCTTGAGTGTCTGTCATACTTGAGGGCAAAAGGCAACAAAAGTGAGAGCCTCAATATCTTAGTCTGAAGAGTAATTTAAAAAACATTGTGGCAGATAGTAATAAGACCAGATTTTGGTAAGAGAAACCACAGTGTGAAATCCTTAATGTTTCTCTGCGAGATATCGTAAGATCATAAGTATTATAGTATGCTTTAACTCCTTAATTAAGTTGTTGAAAAAATAATTAGATCTCAAGGCAAATAATGTTTGGCAAAGGCTGATTTGTAGAGTTGCTGGTAAATCTTTTAACTATCAGGTGAAATGTTAGCAAGTGGAAGAGTGGCAGCAGATTAGGACTGAATTGGAAGTATGTGGCTAAGCATGAAGTCCAAAAAAAAGTAACACAAACTCTTATCGTGTAACAATAATGTGCTTCACCCTCTCTACCTTAAACAACACAGGAAAATTGTGCAAAGTCACCAGAACCTGCATACAGCAGTGTAGCTCACACTGATAATGTGAATGGTCAAATTACAACGTTTTAACATGATTTTTGTTCTTCCACCAGTCTTATAGTCAATCCTACTGCCTTTTGAATTTTGCCTCCTTTGTTCTCTCTGTTTGGCTTGATCTGTTTAGTTCCTCAAATCTAAGAGGAAATTTGTAGAAAACAAAAAATATTCTGAGCACAAAACCAGCAAATGAGTCCCTAATGTACTGAATAATTAAACCCCATTTATTTTATTTTGCTTTTATTTAACTTTTAAAACAGATTTTTTTTTTTTTCTTCATCATTATCTAAGCAGAATGGTGAGGCATGTACCCTATTTTCTGGCCACATGCTGCCCATATTAGTTTCTCACTGTGTACCTGAATAGAAGTTCCAGGCAGAGCCTCTTCTATTTCTATAGTAATATGGCAACATCATAATAGACTTTATGTATTCATATGTTACATACTACATTGTCATGATTAGTAATACAGTAGCATTTTTTTATCCACTTGTTGAGGATTTTTGGTCTTATAAATCTGCATATACAAGAAAAGCTGTCATAGCTGCTCAGTTAGGCTACATTTATTTTAATTACCAGTCTTATTTTGCCACTTGCAGTATGTCTGCATTACTGAGTAGTTTGTGAAAAAACGAAGGGGTAGAGCACCTTTTGGTGTAGCCTATTACGGTTCCTGGTATGTATGTCCATACTACACCTTGAGCAACCACGACATCCAATCCAGTTGTGGAGAGCCGATTGCTGCAGGACCTTCTGGCCACACTGCAAGTGCTGCACGTGGAGCACTCTAGGTGCTGGAGTTCCACTGTGTGACTTCTACATGCAGTGGAACGAACTAATTCACGCACACACACACACACACACACACAAATCCCTTCAGTGCAGAAAATCTTTAACATAGACCTCATGCAGCTGGTGAAGATCCCAAGGTTTGAAAATGTCAGTCCCCTTTTTTTGGCCATTCTTAGCCTCAGATTTTCCCTGCCAGCAGTAGCACAATTCTCTAGGTCCACCGCTTCAAAGCAAGTTAGGTGCAAGGGGTGCTGCGGGATCAAAGGGAACATGAACCCATTTTTCAATGGGACTGTTCTGATCATTCTCGCTTTGTGCTTCTTAAAGTGGTGATAGACTGGCCCAGTTTAGGTAGTCTTTCATAGATCTGCTGGTGGGGGAGGGAGTGGGTAGATTTTGTCTGGACTGAAAACATCAACTCTTTTTTTGTTGCCTGATTGTTGACCAGCCACAGCAGTTCAGAAAGACGGTGTCATTCGCCTTTTTTACAATTGAGGGAAAATGAAATTCCACGTAGTACCTCTTTTCAGATTTTTCTGTACACCAGCCTTTACTGATGCTGCAGATTGATTGAAGGACAGTTTTTTTAACGCTGTGCCTGTGCAGTAGATATCTAGGAACATATACTTACAATCTAGCTTCAAAAAATTTTTCTGATTTAGCAGCCCCCTATGGTTTTCTGTTTGAGATACAGGCTGAGTATATCTAGAAGCAGAGGCTCCTCCAATTCAATCCAGCCATTTCAATCTCTCTATTGTATTTTATGAGCTCAAGACTAACTCAGGTTTAATAGGAAGTGTTTATGAAGTGCCAATTCTGAACTGGGATATATTATTATAAGTGATTTTAGTTCTGCTGTTCTACAGTGGAAGATCTGATCAGTTCCACTACTTATTGTGAAAAAAAGTGGCAGTGTTTTAGAAGTTAAATGCTGAAACTATTGAAAAGAATCTGGGATTGTATTATCCCCTTTATTCTCATGGCACTGTGGAACACTGACTTTTTGTCCACTTTTTGACTTTTGAGTTCTTGCCTGTGGTATGGTGGCTGAGTAACAGAAATTATCTGCTGCTAAATAGTTCTGCACTTTTGACCTAGTGTGATTTAAGTTCTCAAATTACTGCAAGATTTCCATTGCACCACAGTGTGTCCTTTGTAATCTTTCGAACTTGTCAGGATCATTATATTGCTTTTTCAAAAATGTTATGCTTCTATTTACAGAATCACAGAATGACCAAAGTTGGAAGGGACCCACAAGGATCATTGAGTCCAACTCCTGTCCCTGCCTAGGACAACCCTCAGATTTACACCATGTGTCTGAGAGCATTGTCCAAATGCATCTTGAATATTGTCAGGCTTGGTGCCGTGACTGCTTCCCTAGGAAGCCTCTTTCAGTGCCCCAACACCCTCTTGAGTGAGGAACCTTTCCCCAATACCCAACCTAAGCCTCCCCTGGCACATCTTCCTGCCATTCCCTTGGGTCCTATTATTGGTAACCAGAGAGAACAGATCAGCCCCTTCTCCTTCCCTTTTGAGGGAGCAGTAAAGTGCTATGAGGTCCCTCGTCAGTCTCCTCTTCTCCAGGCTGAACAGACCAAGTGATTTCAGCCGTGCCTCATATGACTTCCCCTCTAGGCTCTTCACCAACTTTGTGACCCTCCTCTGGAGTCTCTCCAGTGGCTTGATATCGTTTTTACAGTGAGATGGCCAAAACTGCAAACAATATTCTAGCCGCACCAGTGTGGAGTAGAGTGGGACAATCACCTCCCTCGATCAGCTGACAGTGCCGTGCTTGATGCACCCCAGGACGTGGTTGGCCCTCCCGGCTGCCAGGGCACACTGTTGGCTTTGCCATCAACCAGGACCCCCAGATCCCTTTCCACAGGTCTGCTCTCCAGCCTCTTGCTCCCCAGTCTGTGTGTATATCCAAGGCTGCCGTGTCACAGGTGCAAAACCTGACACTTGCCCTTCTTAAACTTAATGTAGTTGCCAACTGCCCGGCTCTCCAACTTGCCTAGATCCCTCTGCAGGGCCTCCCTGCCCTCAAAGGTGTCAACAGCTCCCCTCAGTTTCGTGACATCACTGAACTTGGTTAGTAAACCTTCGAGTTCTACATCTGGGTCATTTATGAAGATATCAAAGACCATTGTCCCTAAGATGGATCCCTGTGGAACACTGCTAGTCACTGGTTGCCAGCCTGGTGTAACCCCATTCACTGTGACCCTTTGAGCCTTACCCATCATCCAATTGTTCACCCAGTGAGTTACGTGTTTATTCAGCTGGATGCTGGGCGTTTCGTTTAGGAGGATACTGTGGGAGACAGTATGAAAGGCCTTGCTGAAATCCAGAAAGATTATGTCAGCTGGTTAACCTTGGTCAGCTAGATAGGTAACCTTGTCATAGAAGGAAAATACGTTTGTCGGGCAGGACCTTCCCTTCATAAACCCATACTGGCTGGGACCAATGTCTGTTGTCTTTCAGGTGTTTTTCAGCACCTTCCAGAATTATCTTTTCCATAATCTTACCAGGCACTGAAATGAGACTGACAGGCCTGTAGCTGCTGGGATCATCCCTGCTGCCCTTCTTAAAGATTGGGACAACATTTGTCAGCTTCCAGTCAAATGATACCTCTCCAGATTCCCAAGAGCACTGAAAAATCATTGAGAGAGGTCTTCCTTTGACATCAGCGAGGTCTTTAAGAACCCCGGAATACATCCCATCAGGCCCCATTGACTTATAGGGATCCAGGTGGAGCAACAAATCCTGCACAATTTCAGGGCTGGTGAGGATTTTACCGTTTGCACAGTCTTGGTCCTCTAGCCCAGGGCCCTGGGGGTGTCCGAGCCCATCATTAGTATTGAAGGCAAAGGCATAAAAAGCATTACATATCTCTTCTTTGTCTATATCCCTGTGTGTGAGGTGTCTATGCTCATTAAGTAATGGGCCAATGTTATTTCTGACCTGCCTTTTGTTATTAACATGTTTTTAAAAAAAAACCCTTTTAATTGTTCCTCACATCGCTGGCCAGCTTGAGCTTTGGCAGCACGAATTTCTGCCCTATAGTGGCAAACAACATCCGTGTAGTTCTTCTGTGTCACCCATTCTTATTTCAACTGGCCTCAGACCTTCCTTTCATGCCTCAGTTTGAGTAGATCCCTGCTCAGCCAGTCTGGCTTTCTGCTTCACCTGCTTGACTTCTAGTGTCTTGAAATCGCCCAGTCCTGTGTTCTTAGGAGACAGCACTTAAAAAGTGACCAGCACCGATGGACACCAGCACTTTCAAAAGCTTCTTCCCAGGGTACCTCACTAAGCAGTTCCCTGAGCAACCCGAAGTCTGCTTTCCTCATATCCAGAGTTGAGGTCTTGCAGTCAGTTTTCCTTCTTTATGATAGATGTTAAACATCACCGTTTCATGATTGCTGTGACCAAGACAGCCTCCAATCACCACTTCACCCATGAATTTAGCATTCTTTGAATAAACTACAAGCTTTCTGTAAGTGTCCGTCACCTTGCAGTAGCGTACTATAGCGTATAAAGCTGCTCATGCAACAGGTGCCACACATGATCTAGATCCCATTGCAGACAGTCCTAGCCAGTACAGTCAGGGCAGGCTACAGATCTAGTCACTCCATCCTAAATCAGTAATCAGTCACTAAATCTTGGTTGACTGTCACATGAACTGAGATGCCTGGCTCGTGCATGGACACCTGCATGCCAGGCATCCATAAGTTTTGAGTGTTTGTGGCTGTAGACAAAGTTCTGAAATTTTCCTTGCTGGACCCTAAAATGTACTATATTACAGCTGTTCTCTGTGTGATGTTTTAGGTATACGCTGGACCCTTATGTAGGAAGTTCAGGATGACTGCAGGCAATAACTGGTTTTCGTTTTTTTTTTGTGCTTTACGCTCTTTTCGTCTCCTTTATAAAAATGGTTTCTCCTGTTTCACCAAACGGTGAAAGTTTTATATCCTTCTGTGGAATTATGGATACTGTGTTCAACAACTTTGACAGTGTCTCTGATGTCCTCCCAAATGAAATCAGGAATTTAGTTTTAACCCCATGCATTCATAGATGCTCAAGTGTGACAAGAAAATTGCGGCTTTTTTTCTTTGTACTAATCATTTTCTTGTCCATTTGGCACCCACAGAACAATTTCAGAGAAATATTAAAAGCACTTCTCCCTAATTAATCTGTTGGCAAGAGTTTAAAATGTATGGGCCACGTGCAAAGCTCTCTTAAGAAAAAGATGGAAGAATAACTTATAGGAGAGTAGAAGAGTCTAACATTGATATCTGTGCAATATCGTCACTAATTTCATAAACATTTTTTGTGTACAGATGAAGGGAATAACAGTACTAAATGGCACTGAGGTGGCAATACTGCTATTGTAATTGATAACATATGCATTCTTATCTGTTTTTAGAGCTTGACCAGGAACAGCAGGCTGATGAGGGCTCATGCAATGATACTCAGCCTTATATGTACAATATGCTGGGGAATTTGTGAGGTCTATAGCTTGTAGCTTTCTTGCACCAAGAACTGTGTGGTGACTGAAGGGTTACTAGGTGACCTAGGGAACAGTGATGGGGAGAGAACTTGAGAGTTAAGTGAATGCGTGTTTCCAGAATGTGGAATCTTCCAGACTTCCAGAATCCATAAATCACAGTATTTTGTGACAGCAGATGTGAAGTGTAACACCCACTGGAAAGCTACATGCCTCCTAGTTGATATCCCACAGCAGGATAGCGGCCAGCTCTGCCTGTCACTGTGCCAGCTCAGTTTAAGGTCCAAGGACTGTAGCAGAGTCTCTGGTCCTGCAGCTGCACCTTATAAGTTTGAGAGCCTGTGTGTGTCTTTTCTGTCTCTTTTGCTTTTCTGTCAAGTTCAAGGAGTTGTGTGCACAGAGTATGTGAAGAGGCTGTAGGGATGCAGTATTGCATGCAGCCGGCAAAGGACACAGCTAAGTCTTCTTTAGCAGCCCAGCAGTCACTCTTTCTTCTGCCTTGCGATAAGCTCTGCAGATGCAGATCTGTTTCTTTCCTGGGACTTGTTTCTCCTAAATAATTGTGATTAATATCCTGAAGGGGCTGTTTTCTATAGGGCTTTTCTCTTCTCACCCCATCCTTCTCTGACCTTATGTAGTACGTGAGGCATGAGGCTGCATGAAGAGAATAGGATTTCATGGTAAAATCAGAACACTGCATCCGGAGACTGATTTTGAATTTTGCCTAGGATCTCAATGAAGAACTGCACAAATCACATCCTCCAGGTGTTTTGCAGTAGTTAATAATTCATTGATTTGGGGACCTGGCTTGACACAGCTAGACATGCAAAGGTAGAACAGGTCTCTGTGCACAAAGAGTGGTTAAAACAAATAGAAGTGCCATTTAGACATGAAAGGCTGATGGTTCTTCAGATCAGGCATCCAAATTAAGTTGAATCTGAAACTGTTGTTCTTTGTGTTGACTGTACTTGCAGTAATTCCTTCTTACCTCACAAGCCGTTGTCGTTAGTTCCAAGGAAGCATCTGAATGATGTCATGAGCAATACCATATGACATCATGTAAGAAGTTTCTGAACTCCGCTGGTTAATGTGCAATAGATAAAGCAGAGACACATGCATTCAAAAATAAAGGTAAAGCACACTATGAAATGATCCCTCACTTATACGTGGTAAATGAACTAGGATCTCCTGGAAGCAGAACTATGTAATTATGAACTGCAATCATTATTCTTGCACACCTGGGATCAAATTAACAGTACACAACGCAGCCTGTAATGTGTTGCCTCTTCTAACCTTTGTGATCTTGACTTTGTACTATAATGCTAAAGGCTAGAAAAAAAAAACCTCCAAAAAAACCCAAAGTAAAAAAACAAAATGAAATTGAGGCACAAATGCATGGAAAAAAATGAAGCTTTTTGATCGACATTATTCTGTTGTAAGAACAACCAGCTAGAGACAATTCATTTTGCTGAGGATTTGTTATAGCAATGGGTGTAAGCTTGCAGGTCCTACACTAGGGTTTTTCTCATATTTTTTGCTGCCTACTGCGTATAGGAGTTTCGTAAGTGCATTACTTGGTGGCCTGAGGGAAAGCCTAGGGAGCTGGTGTCCAGTATTATATGGTCCAAAATGTGCAGTGACCTAAGAGAACTCTGTCATCAGCAGTGTGAAAATCACTGCAGACTTACAGAGAAGTCATGTCTGTACCACGTATACTAATATTAAAATGCTTTAGAGAATATTACTCTTCCCTGAATGCTGTGCTGCATTCTTGTAGCTTAGCAGCAGATAACTTGGCCGCATGCCAGGGAAGTGAATGAAATAAAGGCAGCCACTCAGATGCACTTGACAATTTAGAGTAATGCCAAGTGGTTCCATGTGAAATAAATAAATAGATTTACCTCTCACAGAATGGGGTGGGGGGCAGAGACAGGAAAAAACCAAGTATCTTCCAGCCTCTAAGGAATAGGTTTCCTTAGAGTTCCCCTTCTGCAAATATCACTTTGACATTTTATTTTATTTTCACTTTTTTTTTGAAGACAGTTGAATATGCATCTGTCTTACGTGTGTTCATAGGCTGGGTGATACAAAGTGGTGGGAGGTTATTTGGGTTACTACATCCTGGGTGAATTCTTTTCCTGAGCTCCCCAGTCCCTGTGGCCTCCCAGTGAATCAGTTTCTTGATTGCCTTACTTCTGCAGAAATACCACAGGCCCAATAGCGCTTACCATATGCTGGCATATGGGTAACACCATCTGCATGGGGATATGTGTTTATGCTTGCAGTATTTTAGGGTCTTCATATGTGGTTAAATGGGTGAGTGCAGAAATGGTTACTGAGTTAGTTGTAAGGTATCATGTGCATGTTTCTGCACACAGGAAAAGCACGTGGTCAGACCTGAGAGGTACCTAATCCTGAAACCTGCACCTGGGGTATCGTCATTGTAATCTATTACTTCATTTCCCTCTCCCACTGAGATTGGTCAGGTACACCTTGCAAATTCGTCCTTCCAGGCAAAATGATCTTGCTAGTCCTCCATTGTACAACTTACTATTTCAGGCAGTTTGGTTTTGATGCACTTAGCTGAAACTGGAGTTTCTTTCTTCTTTTATTTTGTGAATAAGTTATTTGTAACTATAGCAGACCCTCTTAATGCCTACTCTGTCAAGACTCCTAATTTTCATAATACTTGAAATTTATTGATAGGCTAATACTATATGGTTGCACACATATTTTGCTTCATCTTTCTGGTGCCCTCCTCTTGGAGCCTTTCCTTTTTGTGTTTGGCTCGTGTATATTTCGAACTGCTTGTTTTGTTCTGTCTTCCTGGTCTGGTTTTCTGCCTCACAAATTAAGGTAGTGCTCTTGAGACTGATAGTGTGCACAGTGCTGGGAATGCTATGTAAGTCTGCTTATTCTCTGTGCTCCTCTCGTTCAGATCCCACCAGCAAATGACTCAAATGTGCTAGCAAGTGGGTAGACATGAACAAAACCGAGCATCTGTGTAAGATTTGAACTTCATCGCTCATGTTCTCTCTCACTGCTTCTCAAATGCATTTTGTCCTATTTGTGCAAGTGTTCCAGTAACTTCCAGGCCAACAGCATTTTATTTTTTGGTCTGCTGAGAGATCCTCACTTTCTGCTGTTGTTTTCAAGGTGGGTGGAAAAGTGTAAGCAATAAAATCATCTTATTCTGACAGTCGTGTAGTGCACAGAAGATTACTTGAAAAAGCAAGAGAGTTCATGTACTTTACTCGGCTTCCATTCAGTCAGCTTGGTAGAAAGTACTATAGTATAAGTCCTAAAGAGCTGTTGTGAAGAGTGCACTGAAATGTGTGGCTCATACCTGGGACAGTGCAGCTGTAGTATTTGTGATCTCTTTGGGAGTCCTTGGGTGTTCGCCTCTATGAATCTCCTCACCTGTGTCATGCTTACAGGGTGTAGTGAGAACCCTTGTGACAACAGTCGTCTTTGTGATTCTTAACCCCTGTCCTGGCTATTTGGTCTTGCCAGATTTCCTCACCTTTAATTTTCTGGGTTAGGTACTAGATTTCTAGGTTGTTAGGAGTGTGCAAGACTTTGGATGAAGGTCTGATGAATTAGCTGTATGACAAGAGTAAGAGTAAATGTTGGGTCTGCTTTAAATGGCTTTAGAATAAGCTGAATGTTTAGAAGGAGCTCTAATGACTTACATTGCAAAGTAATTACACGCAATAATTGCAAGTAATTTTGAAAGTAATTATGATCCTTTTCCTCTGATGCTGAGACTTCTCAATGTTTTGACCTTTGTGGTGGAGTGTGAGATTTGTTAAGTAAGAACAGCAAAAATATACAGCATCCAGGGCATCTCATATTTTTAATTTTTTTTTCATCTTTCCTAATATGTGTAGATGTTTGGACTTTGCCTCCTTAATCTAATATATCTATTTGGCCCCTATGTGCAGTAAAATAGATATTTTTTTCTATAAATTACCCCAGTTTATTTTAAATATTCAAAATTTTCTATATTCTGGAGTGGCTCTTGAACATAAGACTGTTTGACTTTGAATGCATCTACAGTCTTTCATGATGTCTTAATTCAGTCCAGTAATATACAAACATTTTGCTTTCGTGAACCTCATTTCATAGGCTTGAAGACTTGAAGGCTTTAGAATAGTCAAGGTGATTGGGAGAAGTTTCTGAAGACTGGAAGAAAGTAAATGCCACTCATACCTTCAAGAAAGGCAAAAAGGAGGATCCAAAGAAGTACAGGCCAGGCAGTCTCATGTTAGTCCATGGGAAAGTGATTGAGAATATCATTCTGGAAAGCATGCCCACACAGATGAGGATAAGAATGTAGCTGGAAATGGTCAGCATGGATTTAGAAAGGGGAAGTCAGGCTTGATCAAGCTTTCTGCAGTGAGGTAACTGGTAGATGAGAGGAGAGCAGTGGAGGTTTTTTACCTTAAACTCCAGTAAAGTCTTTGATTCTACCTCCCATTACACTGTCACCGTATGTAGCTGACAAAGTAGGGGATAGATAAGAAGACAGTGATGTAAATTTCAAACTGGCTAAATGATCAGGCCCAAAGGACGAGGAAAAGATGATATCAAATGTTCGCCCAGGACATTTAGTTCTAAGACAGAACTGTTGGCCTAAACAATAGGAATCTTTTTTGTAAGGGAAAACTGCAAGGCTTCCCACTACACTTTTTGCATTTTCCTCTCAGCTTGTTGTCAGGAAGTAAAATCACGGGTAAAAAGCAATATACGTGCCAGGACATTGTTTTAAGTTGCCGTGTAATGATCAGTCTTACTTTTCTTTCTCTGGAAGAAATTTACTATTGGCTCAGTAACTTCGCTGATGTGTTACTGGGAACCATGATAAACATCTGAATTTGGAGTTTCTAAGAGTTTTCTGAAGAGTAAGAAGATGAAGATTCTCTTTAGATTTTTGTGCTTGTGATGTGCTTTTTTCTTTCCATACTAGTACAGCATACACGTGGCATGTATTTTCTACTTCCATCCTTTTCTGTTTTCTGGAGGAGTGCGAGAGTTTGTTTTCTTTTTAATCACTTCCCATCTGATTTGAATTTGAAGTAGTCATTTTGGTTTGGCAAATGTTTAAATTGTAGCAGGAAAAAATTGTGCAACTAGAATAAGCTTAACTTTAAACTTTTTGTGCTAATGAGCAGAATGCTATGTAACTTTCTCTATCTAAAGCTGGAGCCTTTTTTCCTTCTCTTGAGGTACTTGGAATATATCCATAATTCAGCATTTTTCTGCTTTTATTTTATATTTGTGCGGAGCGGTAGTAATATTTACAAAATGCTTGGTTTTGCTACCCTGTAAAATGCAGCATAACTTTGGATCTTCCTCAGTCTATATTTATTACAGAGACAAATAAAGAGAGGGAAGTGGTTGTTGAGCTTGAGATATTCAAAAAACTTTGGAAGGGCTAGAGCTGGCTTTAGTGTGTATCACTTTGTTACCCCTTTTCTTCCTGCATTTCTCCTTATGCTTTGCTTGTCTGTACTGTCTATTGAGAAGGCTTTTTCTCTCTTTTTTTTTTTAACTCTTCACCACCAAGCCCCCCCCAGTTTATTTGGGGAATACCTATCTGGCGGTGAAGCTGCATAAAGTATAACACTGGAACAGCCTCGAGGAGAGCTGAACATTGTAAGGGTTTATTGCTACTCCACTTAGTTTTATAAACATGTGTGAGTGGTGATTCTTACATCAAAAGCATAGAAATAAATGTCTCTCCTTTACTACGTGTGTATCTGATAGAATTTTAATGGAGTGGATTATTTAAACTAAGTCACTTCAGACTTTAGACTCTTCTAAATATATCAAGTGTGACCAGGTGCCTGATCTGCTTTAATACCATGTACCTTTTATTAGAGGAGGATCAGCTGCCATTTCAGTTTATATTTCCTGATGTTCTTTCTTGATTCGTGGTTATTTTTAAGTAGCCAGGTCAGGAAGGATGTGGGTGGGGTGGAGTACTGTGGGAAATGTGGACAATTAATGGAAAATATATTTGGAAGAGAGTTTTGGGAGCTTCCAAAGAAATTTACTTAATTGTAATTGAGTCATTCGAGTAAAAATGCTTATCAGAATCAGGCTACTCCATTCAGTCTCTTAGAAACCCCTGAATTTAGCTACAGAAAATTATTTAATAATCAGTAAATAACAGGACAGTGTGAGTTGGGAGGGACCGTAAAGCCCATCCAATTCCAACACCCTGCCATGGGCAGGGACATCTCCCACTAGATCAGGCTGTCCAAGGCTCCATCCAACCTGGCCTTCAACACCTCCAGCCAGAACTTCACTGGGCAACCCATTCTAGTGTCTCACCACCCTCATAGTGAAGAAATTCTTTCTTATGTCTAGTCTAAATCTGCCCCTCTCCAGTTTATACCTATCCCCTTGTCCTATCACCACAACTCTTCATGAACAGTCCCTCCCCAGCTTTCTTGTAGCCCCTTTCACGTACTGGAAGGTAGCTATAAGATCTCCTCAGAGCCTTCTCTTCTCCAGACTGAAGAAGCCAGACTCTCTCAGCCTGTCCTCATATGGAAGGTGCTCCAGCCCTCTGATTATCCTTGCAGCCTCCTCTGGACCTGTTCCAACTTTTTCATCTCCTTCTTATGCTGAGGATTCCAGAACTGGACACAGTACTCCAGAGGGGTCTCACAAGAGAGGAATAGAGGGGCAGAATCCCTCACCTTGCTGGCCTCGCTGCTTTTGATGCAGCCCAGGACACGGTTGGCCTTCTGGGCTGGGAGCACAGCTTATGTTGAGCTTCTCATCGACCAACACCTCAAGTTCTTCTCCTCAGGGCTACTCTCCATCACATCATCCCACATCCTGTACTGAAATCAGGGATTGCCCGGACCCAGGTGTAATACTTATATCACTATCAGTATCCAATTCTGCCTGTATCGTGTATATAACTTGCAGCTTTTATTATGGGTTACTCATGTTATGAAAATGTTAGCGTGTGTTAGCACAGAAATTCTGCTCAAAACACCAGAGTTTAGCCGTGTACTGTTTGAGAAAAACATGATACTAAGGTAAATATATGGAAATTTTCAGCCTAGAATTGTCAGCGCCCTGTCTTGTTTTTAAGTTTAGGATTACAGTGTGGCACAAACAAGTATGGCATAACATTGTTTCCTGGGTGTTTTGTTTAACTTAAGGACTTAAAAGGCAGCAAGTAGTTTAGTGACCCATTTTGTCACTAAGGGTGGGCATATCTGTTTAGAGTGTTTATGTTGAACAAAAACTGTCTTATGGTTCATTTTTTTTTGTGGTTATGGCTGTCAGTAGACTGTAAAACCCTTCCTACCAGAAAATCAAGACTGACACTAAAAAGACTAAATTCCTATTCTCTTGCCTTGTCTGTGCTTTTCCTCCACCAGGTAGCTGTACTAGAAATCTTTAATCTGCCTTAATAAAGTCCTCTTTGACAAGCAAGAGTAACTAGAGGTTTTTATTATGCGGATGACATTAGCTGTTCCTAGAACTATCTCTTCCAAGTGATTGAGAAAATATGTGGTGTTGTAAATTGTGCTATGATGAATGGATTTGTGTGTTGGTTAGAACCATGCTAGCCCTGTGCTGCTTTGATGTCATTGTTCTGTTGGTCAGCATGTGAGTTCATCCTTGTTCTTGGGCAAGGTGGGTGCCCAGACAGCGGTGTTTGCATATATACAATCAAAAATATCCAGGTACCCTTAACAAATAATCTCTTCCTGTTAGATAGTAATAGCAGATTTATTTAGTAGGTTTGATGCAGTTAAGCCTGTAGCAGCCATTTGGGTATACAGAAAGCCTTAATCAATTTCAGTGCCCTCTGTTAAATACTCAGAGAAGTAAAATTAGCAGATACTGCTTGTACGTGGAGGAGCCAAAGCTGTATAACTGTAGGCGTCTTAGAGCTAGGCATGCTTAGCTTACCATACATAGACACAGGAAGGCACAGTAAGATACAGCAGACATTCCAGATTGGATTAAATGGAAGCGTTGGCACCTGTTAGCATAATAAACACAGAGTAGACAGCAAAAGTCTTCATGATTAGTAAAACAAAATATGCAGTATGGACTTAAGAGCATGGAGAGATGCACTTTTTTTGTTGTTACTGAAAACTTCTCTGAGAATATCCTTAAAATTAGCACTTGAAATACTTAGTTTAAAAATATGCTGAATTAATTGTTCTTATGTACTAGTTAAGCCACATTGGCGTAATTTTTAGAAACATTTGCCAATATCCACTTCAAGTTGTTTCTGGAGTTGGAATATGTTGTGGTCTCTAGGTGAATTCAGGTGTTTAAAAATACTGTATTTTTGCATATTATTAAATATTACAGAACATTTAATACATTTAATATTATTAAGTATTGCATATAGTAGTATTTAAAGCATGACAGTAAACTTTAAGAGTTTGGAAAATTCCTAGGTTTTGTTTCCAGTGAAAGGGTTTTCTTAACCCTCCTTTATCACCTAGAAGAAATCCTTCTTGCAATTCTGAAATGTACTTAATTAAGTATGTTTTATGAATTTTTGCCTAAATAACTCTGACCACCAAGGACTTCCAAATGTGGTAGTAATAGTTGCTGCTTATTGTTCTTGGCACCAATCACACACTCAAAGTTGCTCAGAACTTTTATATATCTCTTTTCTATCCTTAACATGGGTCACGTTTTAAAAATGACTGTTGTACGTCTCTTTTATGGTTATGCACATTACTAGCAAGCCAACCAAGCTTTCCGGAATCAGCTTATATCCAGCAAGAGTGATATGAATCCTTTAAGTATATACTATCATCTAATGTACTAAAAAAAAAAAAATAGTCTTGAAAACTTGCATTAAAATTAGTGTCCTAGTTGCACACCTGTATTCAGATCTGGAAACTACGTGTCTAGTGCCTTGCCTGAAATGTTCTGACAGCTGCAGAACATTAGATAACTGTCAATTATGTCACTCTTACCTAGCTAAACATTTCACAATAGATAGTGTATTTTTGAGGTCTCTGTTCTGATTTTCTGTATTCTAGTCATATAGCTTTGTCTTAACGTGGAGAAAAATCTCTACCCTCACTTAGTTCAGTGTGAACTCTCACTATTTTCTCGAAATGGTGTTGATTTGATATCCTGGCCATTAGGTTAGTTACATACAATTTATTTGAGAGTTGTTAATTGCTGAGTGCTGCATATGGCTAGACACTTCATTTCAGAATATTTTTCATTGTAATAAATTAAAGAGATTGCCATTTTTCTGTAGTGGTGGCATGTAGTACAGTTCATTGTTACTGAATAACATTAACATCTTGAATTCCTTGCCTAAAAGATGAGCGAGGTCAAAAATATCGAAGAAACTATGCAACTCAGTTGTATTTACATGTCTCAAGGGAAAAGACCATGTATTTGATTTAGCACTATGGGTGAGTAGATTTATTGTAATGGTTCATAGAGTACCTTTTAAAAAATGTTTAGAAACTCAAAGCACTAGACTACTTCTGAAGAGCTGTCACACGCTTCAAGTATAGACCGTTCACTATAAATCAGGCTTAATTAACGTACCATTAATAATTGTTACATAATTGATTTTACAGAAACTATCTGTATTCCTGTAACAGTAAAAACAATTGAGTATTGATTATGTCATAAATTTCCATGTAAGCATGACCACTGCAGCCCAAATGTTCATTAACTCAGGCTTCACTCTGAGTGTGAACTGATAGCTGATTTTTTTTTTTCTTTTTGCAGGCTTTTTCAAATGCTTTCTTGAATCATTGTATACTTCTAAAGCCTCCAGTGGATGTTGCAAATAGTTTAAGGGCTAAATACACATTATCAACCCTGACTCTCTCAGCCTTTCTTCATAGCGGTGGTTCTCCAGCTTGGTGGCATCAGGCTGGATGCACCTAGCACTGAAAATGTAGCTTGGCCATTTATATACGTTATAGCGTAGGGCCATTCTCTGCTTCGCTCATATTCTGTTCCCAGATTTTTTTTCTGGTCAGTACTATGCCACAGGTTTTCTGTTACAGCTCCAAAACCTGATTAGCAGATAGTCAGCTCAGGGCTTATTATTGTGCATGGAAAGTAGAGATTGCATTTCACCATATACTTCTTTTCCTGTTTATCTACATTGAATTTCAGCTGCAGTTTTAACACTTGATTGGTTGCTACTGTAAAGCAGAAACAGTCTTGTTCTATGCTACCTTGACTAATTTACTCTGGCAAGAAATCTCTGCTGGTTTTAGACATAAGATGCCAGGTTTGGTTTGGTTTTGTTTTTAGTTTGTAGAAGAAACATGTCTTAGACATTAAGAAGATGCATTGTAGTGTGATTAAAATGTTATTATTTTTTACTGTAGCTTTACCTGTCATATAACTTATGATATGTTTACATTCATTACATGCTTGTGACTGAAGTTCAGTTTATCAAATTATTTTTAAAGTAATCATAGTTGAGATAGCAGTCTAGTCATAAAATTAATGGATTTTGTGTGACTAACTGCCTGGGCATTTGTTTAGTGTCTATACATGCTTCTTTACTTTTACTATAGATGGCTACTCTGAGTGTTTTCTGTTTCTTAAAGTATATAACAAAATTCAACAGAAATCCACTGTGAAAATTTATTGAACCACGAAATAAAAATCTTCCGTTAAATAGAAAAACTTCTAGCATGTAGTTTTCTGTGTGGTTTTAAATAAAAGAAACGTTAAATTCATCTTATGCACACAGAGAAAAATTTATTTACCTTAAAAATTAATAACCTTTTTTGTTATGAAGCTGTTTTGTATGTTTAAGTCACAGTGGGAGAAAAGAAATGTTTGTAAAGCTGACATATTTAGATTTTATGCAATGTATTTGATTCATGTATTTGAATGTAAAACTCATTACAGTTTTACATTCAAACGTGCATCATTACAGTTCTGAATAACAGTCCTACATGTACAAACATACACTGAAGCTATAGTGATCCTGTGTCAAAAATGGTTCATTAGCTTCAGTGCTGAGTCTTAACAATAATCATTACTAGCCTAAAAAATGATATAATTTTAGAACCTGAGTCCAATGCCTCATCTCATCATTCATGTGTATCTAAATACATGAGTAACAAAGTGTGTTTTTTGAGGGGAATAGTGTGGAATTTGGGAAGTGTGGATGAATGCTAGCTGAAAGGGTTAAGTAGCCTGCTCAGGACCAAGCTGTTTTTGAAATTACCTGCTCTAAGAAATTTATGCTCTGCAAACCTGAAATGAGCTCTTTTTCACAATGCTTTTGGTGTAAAGGATTAGTGAAGGAGAAGGGTTTGCCACATCAGTATTATAATCTATGCCTGTGACACATAAGCAGTTGTTGCTCTGGTGTTCTGCATGGAATGGCATTCCCTTCTGCAGTGGCACAGAGGTCTACAAAACTGTTTGAAACTACTCAGTCTTAATTACGCATCGTACCTATCCAGGTAGTGCGTTTGGTATTCCTCCCCAGCTTCAGCACTACTGGCTTGCGTGGTTTGTAATGGGCTAGGAGTCGTCAAGCGAGATGCCCAAGCAACATGAACCTTAGAATCATAATGGCTTGGATTGGATTGGACCTTAAAGCTCATCCAATTCCAACCCCCTGCCATCAGCAGGGACATCTCCCACTAGACCAGGCTCAAAGCCTCACTCAGCCTGGCCTTGAACACCTTCAGGGATGGGGAATCCAAGACTTCTCTGGGCAACCTGTTGCAGTGCCTTATTACCTTCATAATGAAGAATTCCTTCCTTATCTCTAATGCCAATCTACCCGCTTTTGGTTAAAACCATCACCCTTTCTCCTGTCACTACATGCCTTTGTAAAAAGTCCCTCCCCAGCGTTCCTCTAGGCCCCCCTCTAAGTACTGGAAAGTTGCTGTAAGGTCTCCCCAGAGCCTTCTCTTCTTCAGATTGAACAACTCTAGTTCTCTCAGCTTGTCTTCATAGGATGCTAGGAGCTTTTTTCTCCACAAATTTCTTATAAGTAGTCCTGCGGAGACTGTGTTCTATGATTAGCAAGGCTGTGTTGGTGTGGGAAGTGCTGAGTAGTATGTGGCCCCTATGCCACCAAAGGAATTAAGTTGCAGAAGGTGCTGAGCCCACCATTGTTGATCACTATGACTTAGAGTCATATTGAACCCAGTTGTGGGTTGTAGTTCACCAGGGAAAAGCCTGATGCTTTCCCTTTATAGGTAATCTGTCTTACTTATTCACCTACAGCCAGTGCTGGAAACCTAGATGAATGCTTGTTTTGTGCCAGTACAGCCATTTAGTTATTAGATTGACTGGCATTTGGTTAACTCTCATGAAGTTCCCTCATTATATTAAAAAAAAATTCTAATACATTTTGCATTTATAAAAATCTTCATAAATTGATACCGATTTTTAAAAAATATCTTTGGTTTGCTTTATAAGTCAGCCTAATATTTAGCATATAGCAATTATCTTCTCTAAATTTCAATGATGGAAGAAAATAATTATTGTATGTGCAAGATACAAAATTTATTTAAGGCACATGTTTATTTCTTCATGATTTTAAAAAAGGTCTGTCACATTGTGTTTGCCCTTGGTTTAGGTTTTGTGGTTCGTTTTTTTTTCCAGAGTTAATAAATAAAACCTTTAGCACCTTTTGTTTTAGGACATTTGTGTTTTGCTTTTGGACACAGAATAAATAACGAATGTCAAGTTTTAGCAGATTCTTTTTAGTTTTTGTCACTGAATGTGCAGAGTGAACCAGTAGGTCTGGAGCTGCTCCTCAAATCTGCATGCCAGTAATTTAAAAATCTTTGGTAACAGGGCAGCATATATCCCATTAAAGGGATAGAGCGAAGAGAACAATTACTTGTGTGCTATGATCTGCAGCATGTGATGGATTTTCAGTGTCTTGAATCATAGAATCATAGAATAACCAGGTTGGAAGAGACCCACCAGCTCATCGAGTCCAACCATTCATATCAAACACTAAACCATGTCCCTCAGCACCTCGTTCACCTGTCCCTTAAATACCTCCAGGGAACACGACTCAACTCCTTCCCTAGGCAGCCCGTTAGAGTGCCCAATGACTCTTTCTGTGAAAAATTTTTTCCTAATGTCCAGCCTAAATCTCCCCTGGTGGAGCTTGAGGCCATTCCCTCTTGTCCTGTCCCCTGTCACTTGGGAGAAGAGACCAGCTCCCTCCTCTCCACAACCTCCCTTCAGGTAGTTGTAGAGAGCAATGAGGTCTCCCCTCAGCCACCCCTTCTCCAGGCTAAACACCCCCAGCTGTTTCAGCTGCTCCTCATCAGGCCTGTTCTCCAGCCCCTTCACCAGCTTCATTGCTCTTCTCTGGACTCGCTCCAGAGCCTCAACATCCTTCTTGTGGTGAGGGGCCCAGAACTGAACACAGGACTCGAGGTGCGGTCTCACCAGTGCCGAGTACAGAGGGAGAAGAACCTCCCTGGACCTGCTGGTCACACCGTTTCTGATCCAAGCCAAGATGCCATTGGCCTTTTTGGCCACCTGGGCCACTGCTGGATCATGTTCAGTCGGTTGTCAACCAACACCCCCAGGTCCTTCTCCTCCTGGCAGCTTTCCAGCCAGGCTTCTCCTAGTCTGTAGCTGCACAGGGCTGTTGTGCCACAAGTGCAGGACCTGGTATTTGGCCTTGTTAAACCTCATCCCATTGGACTCTGCCCAGCGGTCCAGCCTGTTCAGGTCCCTTTGGAGCCTCCCGACCCTCCAGCAGATCCACACTTCCACCCAGCTTGGTGTCATCCGCAAAATTGCTAAGGGAGCACTTGATGCCTTCATCCAGGTTGTTGATAAAGACATTGAACAGGACTGGACCCAGCACTGAGCCTTGGGGAACCCCACTTGGAACTGGCCTCCAGCTGGATTTAACACCATTTCCCACCACTCTCTGGGCCCTCCAGCCAACCAGTTTTCCACCCAGGACAGTGTGCGCCTGGCCAGCCCAGAGGTGACAGTTTCCTGAGCAGAATGCTGGGAGAAACTGTGTCAAAGGCTTTACTGAGCACCAGGAAGATACATCCACAGCCTTTCCCTCATCCAGTACATGGGTCACTTTGTCATAGAAGGCTAATAACACGTTCAGCAATTAGTTCAGGAAGTAAGAAGACTAGGAGGAAAAACTGAGTGATGTTAATTGGAATGGCATCATTTTAATGTCAGCGTAAGTGAAATCAAGGTCAGATAGAAAGACCTCAAATTCCTCTGCATTTAGTTGAAGTTTTGCCATTTATGTCAGTGGTGGTAAGATTTCAGCCTGGCAGTCATAATTTAGCCAGCTAAATAAGAGGGCAGATCGTTAGGCATTAAACACCAATTATTTTTATTCTGGTAGAGCAAATAGTTCTGTATGATCAATTTTTTAGAGCCATTTTTAAAGTGTCTTCAACCCAACCCTCCTTCTAGCTATTCAAATATCTGTATTTTGATGACTGACCTTCCTAGCAGGCCTAGTGCGTTCTTGTATGCAAGCCCTGAATTACACTGGGACATCTGTCACCTTGTTGTATTGCAAATTTGCCTTCAGCTTGTTTTATTAGATGTCTGTTCTATTACTGCGTTAGCTTAATGACATTATGATTACTTTTCTATGTGCTTTAGAAGAACAGGAATAAATTGCTGTTCAGTCTATCAAACTTAAATGGCAGCAGTTTAGCTGGTGCAGTGGTATAGGTTGGTATCTATGTTGTGAAAGTTTAAAAAAATGATCTGATATGAAGGTTTACAAAAGACAGGTCTCAGTGGTAGCTTGGAATGTCTGAAGAGCAAACCTTTAATTATGTAGAGACTTGTGCAATAATGCAAGATACTCTTGTAATAGAAGAACATTGCCTTTTGATTGATTGAGAAATACACATAGAATCATGGAATTGTTAAGGTTGGACAAGACCTCTACGCTCATCAAGTTCAACTGTCAGCCCAACACCACTGTACCTACTGAACCACGTCCCACAGTGCTACAACTACACATTTTGTGAACGCTTCAAAGGATGCAGACTCCATCACTTCCCTGAGCAGCCTGTTCCAGCGCTTGACCACTCTTTCGGTAGAGATTTTTTCCTAATATCAAATCTAAACTTCTCCTGGAAAAACTTGAGGCTGTTTCCTCTCACCCTATTGCTTGTGACTTGGGAGAAGAGTCCAGCACCTGCCTTGCTGCAACTTCCTTTCAGGTAGTTGTAGAGAGAAAGTAGTAAGGCCTCCCTTCAGCCTCCTCTTCACCAGGCTAAATATAAGGTCTTCCCCTTCAGGTGCTCCTGATAACATTTACACTCCAGATGCTTCCCCAGCTCTAGTTGCCTTTCTCTGGATCCACTCCAGCACCTCAATGTCTTTCTTGTAGTGAGGGACCCAAAACTGAATACAGGATGCAAGGTGTGGCCTCACTAATGTTGAGTAGAGGATCATGATCCTGCTAACCAAACTGTTTCTGATCCAAGCCAGGATGCTGTTGGCCTTCTTGGCCACCTGGGCACACTACTGGCTCATGTTCAGCTGCTGTTGACCAACACTCCCAAGTCCTTCTCTGCCAGGCAGTTTTCCAGCCTCTTGGCCAAGCCAAGATGCCATTGGCCTTCACACACAACTCTCTGGGCTTGGCCAGCTATGCTGCAAGAAAAAATTATGTACATACCTTTTAAGAAAAATATATTTCCTTGCATGACTGGTGGTACAAGTAAAGCAATACATGCTGTGTATTTTAGTAACAGATGCCTTTTAAAAAATTATTAGAAGGAAAATAATTATTGTATCCCAATCACAGGAGCAGCCACTAACAGCAGCCTCTAGGACTTGTGATTTTGTAATTGTTTTGTGTATTTTGGGGAACAGTTTGTTCTTCCTCCTTTCTCTGAATCATGTAAGAACTAACAAATTACTCTAGTCACAGGTGAGCCAAGATGGCAAAGTGTATAACCAAAGCACATAACTACCTGCCATGTCCACATGCTGTATTGTGTTTAAATAGAAATTATATCATTATACTGTTATGTACTGTGTTTTACACAGCAGTTTTTGAGAGACAAACATAACTTATCTGCTTAGAGCCAATGGTATTTTCTTGAAAGAAATGGAGTGGGAGCAGAATAAGAATGATCCCTTGGATCTTGTTGACTGAGTTTAAACTAGGCTGCATGCCCATTTGATTACATTTTGAATACCTTTGAGGTGGAAGATATGAACAAACTTTCACAAGTCACAGTTTACAGTGGAACTTATATCATCTTCTTCCCAGGCTTGGAACACTTGGTTTGCACTCAGACTCGGGGCTGTGGAAGGCAGCAAGCTGTCAGGTCTGTACAGTAAACTAGACTTCTAGTTCTGTGTCCTTGTGAGGTGTGTTGTCTCTGTGTTTAAGCAATGAGGAATTAAGGTGTAATTTAAGGCTGCATTCCCCCAAACAAGAATGCAAGTCTCATTGTCAAAATCAGAGCTTTGGGTAGTATCGTTCCAGGTCAGTTCTTTATGGTTGGATTCTGCAGGAATTCGTCACAAAATTCTTGATGGAAATTTGTCTGTATATGATGATATCAATGGGGATGTCACGTAGAAGCTAGAATTTTGTAGAACAGTGTTCTCCCTATTCTTGTATTTCTCCTTTACTGTAGCTGGCCACATCATTCAAGTTTCTACAACAGGCAAGTAGAGTCACATGCATTTTATGCCACATTTTTTTTAACTTGAGAATACAAAACTATATTATGTTTTTATTGCTACAAGTCAGTATATACAAGAATGCACTGTAAACATATCTATAAAAACAACTGTTTCTCCGATTGTATTCACAATATGAGCTTTGAAACTTCCAGCTTTCAAAAGCACTGTAGTTACTTTTGCATTGTTTTATCCTTGCAAATAATAGCTTTAAGGGCTTGACAGGGATTGTTTTGTGAGTTTAGTTCTTCTCTTTAAGAAATGTGAATGAGGTTATCTTTTTGACACTATGTCAGGCAGTAGGATGGCAATCTCCATAATTACTACAACTTCTGCAGTAGCAACAATATCCCATTTCTGTGCTAGAGCAAAGAAGGTTCTTAATTTTTTACATTATAAAAGTTAGAGAGAAGGTGTAAGAATGAAAGCAAGCAGCATAAGAATCCAGGGAGGATTTCTTTGGATGCTGATCTTCAGCTTTCTTTGTTAGAAGTATTTTGCATGGAAGAAATTGTTTCAACACCCCACCAGCCCAATCTTACTCCATTTATTGCAATTTTTTTCCCGTATGATTGATTACGTAGTTTTTGGCTGGTCTGATTGGCCAAGATAAATTATAAACTGACACATTGTGCTGTTAACACATAGTGCTGTTGTGGCTCAAAGAAGCTGGGGATGCTGTCTCTCACTTTTTTTTTTGCACATCTTGACTCATCGCTGCTTCCAAGAGACATGTGTCCTCAAAGACACATGACCACAAGCCCATTATGGAAATGCAGCTTGTATAAGGAGTACACTTATATGTACATCTGTACACAGGACCTACCTTACAGTGCCCTTTATGCATGTACAGGTTGATGTGGAATGCGCTTCAGACATAGTGTTTTTTTGTTGGTTCATCACAGTTGGCTAATTCAACACCTAATGCTAAAGTTTTTACTTTGTTTTGATTTTGTTTCTAAGTAATTCTTGATATGATAAAACATTAGGATTTGCTGTAGGATAGAAGGATGGGATTTGCTCTAGTATGACTTTCCACCTCTCCCTTGCCCACATCTTAAGATCAAAGCAGAAGATTAAGAAGTATCTTTCCTCTTACTAGAAATATTCTTTAAAAAATGCATGCGTAGGGAATATTTTACTGTTTCTGCAGAAAAAAATGTATTAAGTTTTCAGTAAAAAAATAAGTGAGGCTTTTAACTGACCTGAAAGTTGTAGCTGCTTTGCTGTGGTGTTTTGGCATTATGCCTTGCATGCCTGTTAGTGCAGAAAGATATGTTCTTTTATAGCTTCCCTAGTACAGGAAATGGTTCTTTTCTTGTTATCAGTAGCAAATCTGGATAGCATTTCAATCTTTACACACTGCTGTAAGTGTTTCTATGCCATTGAAAAGGGTAATATTCATGTAGGCTACAAAACGCCAAACATGAGACAGTTTTGAGAAAAGAAACTGAATTTCTGGCATAGTCTTCCCACAATATGTTCCAGTGAGTTACAAACAAGGAACAACAAAAACTGTATTTAGATGCAGCTAATGGTGATAAATTGCTTCTCACATGTTTTGGTCCAACCTGATGGCTTAAATATGTGGTGGTGTTTTTTGGAGCATATCTTATTTTAAAAAGGCCAGTTTAGTTAAATATAAACAAAGAGACAATTTATATTTAGTATGAGAGGAAAAAGTTAGAAATGAGACATTTCTGTGCAAGTGGAAAAAAGAAATGTAAAGGGAATAGAATTTTGACATTTGCCATGTGAATACTTATTTGGTCATTCAGACTTTACTAATACATCACACAAAAATATGAATTGTGAATATAATTTTGAGAAACTCTAGTAAAACAGTAGAGATCTAAAACTTGATATTGACAGCACTAAAAGAAAATTCAATAGTAGCCTTTGAAATTATTCTGCTTGTATTCTAGCTGAAGCTGATTTAGTTGCTCTGCTTAATTTGCCATCCTAGAGTTTTCAGAAATTTGTTATGAAAACTATTGTAGAACAAACATACTAGAAAGCAGAGCTTAACTTAAAAGTTTCTTTGATGTATATCAAGTTCACAACCTAATGAACTATTCATTTTTGTCTAACTGGCAATAAATCAATAACACTTGGCCATTAGCCTGCTGCAAAGGAAAGATCAGGGTGCTATTTTGCACTTGTCCAGCCAAGACTTCATTGGATTTATTTTGGAATAGCAACACTGATGCCGTTACAGGAAGATTTTCTTGTTCAAAGTTCATATCCCTCAGGGCTTAAAATCTCTTTGTTTATTCAGGTTAGCTTGAGAAATCTGTTGCCACTGGGGATGTGGCTTGACATAGGGAGCAAAATTTGAGGTTGCATAAAAAGGAGAATTATAAGATATTCACTTTGTGGAAAATTAACAGAAAATTCCTCTGTTCTCCATAGAATTTACTCTTTTCTGGGTGGGTGAAAGTGGTGTCTGGTTTTCTGCCCCCTCTTCCACATGCAATTTTTGATTCCATTTTCTCCAAAATGATGATGCCATCTTCAAATTTCTCGCAGTGTTTACTGTCACCTGCTACTTGCAGGGAAGTGGTGTTTGACCAGTGCTCCTATGCATACTTTGAAATTCTTAAGTCATATGTCTGTGGAGAGCAGGATCACCCTTTGTTGCTACTTAGAGTGCGTGTAGGATAGCCTGATAAGACATGTGGCTGGACTGAGGTTGCATTGCCATGGTCACTGAGGCAAGCATCACCTATGACTCCGAAACTGAGTTCTGCACAGCCCTTGGCTGGTTTGTTATGAACCCGCACTGATGGTTGCTGACATCCTGCAGAAAGTATTTCAGTAAATTTGTAAGAGAAAATGGTATTTCATAGAATAGTTAGGGTTGGAAGGGACCTTAAACATCATGCAGTTCCAACTCCCCTGCCATGGGCAGGGACATTCCACTACATCAGGTTAACCAAGGTAACATGATATAGTGGGATTTAAATGTATGTAATACAGAATGACCTAACAAAGTTCTGCTTAGGGAACTGTCACCTCTGGCCTGGCCAGGCGCACACTGTCCTGGGTGGAAAACTGGTTGGCTGGAGGGCCCAGAGAGTGGTAGGAAATGGAGTGAACGCCAGCTGGAGGCCAGTGACAAGTGGTGTCCCCAGGGCTCAGTGCTGGGTCCAGCCCTGTTCAATGTCTTTATCAATGACCTGGATGAAGGTATCGAGTGCTCCCTTGGCAAGTTTGCAGACAACACTAAGCTGGGTGGAAGTGCTGGAGGGTCGGGAGGCTCCAAAGGGCTTTGAACAGGCTAGACCACTGGGCAGAGTCCAACGGCATGATGTTTAACAAGGCCAAATGCCGGGTCCTGCACTTGTGGCACAACAACCCTGTGCAGTATAGACTAGGAGAAGCCTGGCTGGAAAGCTGCCAGGAGGAGAAGGACCTGGGGGTGTTGGTTGACAGGGACTGAACATGATCCAGCAGTGGCCCAGGTGGCCAAGAAGGCCAATGGCATCTTGGCTTGGATCAGAAACAGCGTGGCCAGCAGGTCCAGGGAGGTTCTTCTCCCTCTGTACTTGGCACTGGTGAGACCACACCTCGGATCTCGTGTTCAGTTCTGGGCCCCTCACCACAAGAGGGATGTTGAGGCTCTGGAGTGAGTCCAGAGAAGAGCAACGAAGCTGGTGAAGGGGCTGGAGAACAAATCTTATGAGGAGCAGCTGAGAGAGCTGGGGGTGTTTAGCCTGGAGAAGGGGTGGCTGAGGGGAGACCTCATTGCTCTTTGTAACTACCTGAAAGGGGGTTGTGGAGAGGAGGGAGCTGGCCTCTTTTCCCAAGTGACAGGGTACAGGGCAAGAGGGAATGGCCTCAAGCTCCGCCAAGGGAGATCTAAGCTGGGCATTAGGAAAAATTTTTCACAGAAAGAGTCATTGGGCACTGGAACAGGCTGCCTAGGGAGGGGGTTAAGTCATCTTCCCTGGAGGTGTTTAAGGGATGGTGGATGAGGTGCTGAGGGGCATGGTTTACTGATTGATGGGAATGGTTGGACTCAATGATCCTGGATGTTTTTTCCACCCTAGTGATTCTGTGATTCTGTGAAACTGCATTGCTTAGAGGATGAAGCCATGCTGTTCGCACCTTATCCTCAGTAATAAAACAGCATGATCTCAGAAGAGCTAGTGGAGAGACACTGCTCAAATGTTCATGCCGTCCAAGAGTTGTGAAACCCATGGAAATGTCTCAGTTATCAGAAAGGTGTTTCCAAAGCTTAGTATTAACCAGCACAGTGCCAGAATACTCTGATCAGGTGGGAAAGAAGTTCAGATCTAGCATGAATAAAAAAATTCTTCCACTTTTCTATCATAAATCCTTTGGTAAACCCACTGTGTGAAAAAAAATCACACCTATTTGCTTGACAGCCAGAATTCTCATAGCTCCAGGAGAAAAATAGTTCAAGTGTATTGTCTGTAAATGGCATTTTGAAAGGAATTCTGTAACTCATTTTGGTGTATTTGCTTTAAGGCCGTTTTATTTCAACACAAGTGTTGTGGTTTGAGCTGAAGTAGATTCAGTTTTGTGACTAACTTATTTGCTGTAAGTATTCGTTTTCTGAAAACTAACTGCATATTTTTGAGGCTCTTCTCTAAAAGTGGTAACACAGGGCACTACTAAGCAAAATGTCTGGTGCTTATACTTAAGCCATCCTTAAGCTGGTGGAAGGGGGCTGCATCTGCAAGGAGGGGCAAGTAGGGCAGGTGACCCTAAACTGACCAACAGCTGTATTCCATCCCATATATGTCATACTCAGTATAAAACTGAGAGATCACAAGGGTCTTGCTCCTCTTCTGTGATGGCCAATGTCCAGCAAGGACCTTGCCTGTCTGGTTGCTCCTGATCACAGATCCGTGTGTTCCTGAATCCAGTTCTTGAGCCCTGCTCCCTCCTAGCTGTGGAGACATTCCCTTGTGTCTGCTCTGCAGCATTTGTGGTGATGTGGGGGTGTGATCTCTTTTATGAGTATACATTTTATTACTTTCTAATAATTTTCATTTTTATTATTATCATCATCATCACTATTATAATTTCATTAAGGCTGTAGCTTTAGTTTCCAACTTGTAAGTCTTTTTCTTCTCATTTCCCTCTCCCCTTTCCCTGCGGGAGCAGAGGGAAAGGGATTTTGGAATCTCAGCTGCAGGGTTTTAGCTGCTGAAATTTACCTGAGTGGGGCTAAACCATGACAACAAGCTAAAAATTAGCATACAAAATGTAGTTTTGGCTCACACAGCTTTGTTCGTGTCTTTGAAGGAAGGAGATCCTGCCATCATGTTACACAGCTGGACAGATAAAACATTTTTTAGAGTGTGTTGTACAAGCTCCATTTTCCTGAAGACCTGGCATTTGTAATGATAAAAAATGGTATTAGTAGCCAAAGAGGGACAGTGAGATAAAAAAATTGTTGTGCATTTTGAAGGTGTTTTGCCAGGTTTCATGACTATTGCAATGGTTTTACACCTCTAACATCACTCTCTCACAAAAGATTTTGGCGGTTTCTCCTCCATGCAAACTTCTCAAAGCAAGCTGTAGCTAATTTGACCTCTGCCTTAATAAACTTAGTAAGCTTTGGGTGTGAACTTTTTTATTGTGGGAGACCTGTATCTACACAGATGGAGAGCAGTAAGAGTTCAACTGGGAAAGTGTTCGCTTCCTTGTTGCTCTCATTGAGGCAGGTCTATGTGGTGGTGTTTTTGAAACACTTGGCTCTGGATTGGAAGGGAGAAAAAATACTTTCTCACACTCAGAGGTTCAGTTAAGGTGTTTGTGGTGTTTGAATAGGTAGGAAGTCCTGCCAGTGAATATTAACAGTGGCCCAGCAAAGTCTGTAGCCATTGGTAACAGAATCTGTGGCCATTTGTGAATAAAAATACCAATTTTACCCCCTCCCCACCAAACAGTTTAAAGAGTAAAAAATAGATTATGGTTACCAACCTAGATAATTTTCTATTGCTCTGTTTGTATAGGTCTTTCTGTCTGATTAGTAATGGAAGAATGACAAGTGTGATTAAAACCAGAGCATTCACAACAGATTTTTAGAACCAAAATCCAGGCCTTCTTTAAAAGATGTGGTACGTTTCTATGTTCTGATCAGGGAATACGAGTAGTTGTTGACTTACTTGAAGATGATACTGCAGTATTTCCTTTGCTATATGCATGACACTCATTTGGACACAAAATCAGGATTAATTTCTAAGTATATCAAGTATTTCAAATTGCATAAACTCCAAAATCTTTGTTACTAATATACAATCTATTGAACATACCATAGCTACAGTGATTTGGAGGTCTGAGACAAACCTGAAAAGAAAACATGTACTATAGTTGTAGTTGATTAAAGTACGAAAACCTGAATGGCTGCTTAAAGAGTTGTTCGATGTTATATATTATGTGGATTCTATTCCTATTGCTCTTGATTATTTATAGACTGTAAATAATTTTATTTTATGTAACCCATGGTCACATTTCAGCAGTCTCCAGCCAAATTTTGAAAAGCAATTTTCAGCTCACTGCTGATATAGTATTATTCAGTTCTCACCCTTCATGTAAAATGTTAGTGGATGTGACACTCTTGTCAGTGTGAGGTTTTCATTTATATATGCAAGATGGGTTGGTTGATTGGATTATTTTTGGTTTACTGGTACAGCATGTCTAAGCAGCCTCATCAGATAAGCAAATTTCAGTGGATCCTTGTACAAAACCAGAGGTTGACAATAGACAGTCAGAAGCTGAAATAATACTGCTGAGGATCAGGGAGGGGCTGTCTTACAGACTGAATCACCTTACTTGTTTTTTGGCCACGGAGAAGGCCATTGGATTTTTTTATAGTCATTGATGAAATCTTAAATTTAAAAAATAGCTGTTATGCAAATGTGGATGGAGATGTCACAGAAATTTGATTCACGTGTGTCTTAGATGAGATATGACAGGACTTAATCTTTTGGACTGGATCTTTTACCTCTTAAGATGAAGTAAGGGTTTTCTTGCTCTGTGTATCTGAGCATAACCTATGCACTCAGATGATTTTGGGACAGAGCAGTCCAAACCATTTACTGGTGGTCTTGAATGTCCAAATGTGCTAACAGGCTAAGTTATAGTTCCCTCCAAATACGCAAGTACTGCTTTTTGAGTTACAATGTTGAGGGACGAGATTGGGGAATTTAAATTAATTAAGAACTTGTTTCTGTGTGAATTATGGCTGAAGAAGCACTGTTTTCAGCTCTGTGGAGTTCATGGATTTCTCAAATGCTGTTGCTTGGCCTTCTGAATTTCTTCCAGGTAGGTAGATCAGTCAGTGTTTCTTGTAGTGTAGCATGAGTAAATAGAAGGTGGAGGTCTAGGCAGAGGAACATGCTTCTAGTGCTGGGATAGACTTCTCTTGCTTAAAACTAGATTCTGTCAGTTTTTACACAATTTTTTACCATGTTATATGCAGACTCCAACCCCCAGGCCTAGTAGAATTGTCAGTGAGGATGGTGGCACCAAAAAAGACATTTTCCTATATCATAAAATCCTTCAGATTTGACAGGCACTTTTGAAAGCATCGTACTTGGATCTTTGCTGTAGTTTTTTTATTTTCCACCAGAGCCCTGGCAATTTCTGGTCCTGGTAGGTGGTCTTTACCAGCCTTGTACTTCATCTCACAGAATACTGCAGTTACTTGAAATTTTGAGTGTTTGTTTTTTTCTGCACTGTTTATAGATAGAAATGATTATATATAACAGAGATGTAACAAGGTCTAGGATGTGCTGACTTCTTATTCTTTCTTCCCTAGCATATGTTGCCTCACTTCAGGGAGAGAAGCTCTGTTTATAGCAGTCTTAATTTGAACTCATTTACAGCAGATCTATATTCGGGCATCTTTGCACATAACTTTATGTCTAAAATGGGTATCACAATTCTTATGTTGTAGAGGTGTTAGTTACTGCCTGTAAAGAGCTTTAAAAATGACAAATCCTATGTTTTCATATCTTGGGAATAAAAATTAAGAAGCTAGTCAATAAATCTGCTTCCTAGAAATGGATACTTAAAAATTTCTGTCTCCATAGAAGTTGTTTATGTGCATGATTTGGGGTAAGCATACCTTTTTTCCTTTTCTTTTTTTTTTTTTTTTTAACCTATGTGATTGTATTTACTGAGAAACCCAGACTCCACTCTGTGTATGAGATCTTCAAAACGGAGGCCCATTATATAATTTCATTATTTACCTGTTTATTCATTATTTAAAATAAGGTTCCAGGTATTTAGTAGTGAGGTGATTTAATAACTGGAGCAACTGAACATGGGCTTAGGTAGACTTTTGATGACATTTGTGTCAAGATCGATTAAGGAGGTTTTGTGGCTTTACTTGATCCTGTGCGTTTGATGCAGTAGCTGTCTAGTGAGGTTTTTCTGGCCTGTATTACAACACTTTGATCAGATTAGAAGGTAAAAAATGTCTCTTCTGGCCTTTAAAGTCTGATCTTTTAATTAAAGTACAGGAGTGTCTTATGTCAGGCAAAACAAATACTGATCTAGTTTATAGTTGCATTCATGTGGAGGAGCTCTGCATTATTATCAGATTTCAGACAAGAAAGTTGGATGACTGGTACTCCAGCTGTTGTTGAACAAGGAAGGAAAAGCAGTCAGTATGCAGAGAAAGACTAGTAGGAATGGTGAGAGGATTAAAACAGTTGAAAAATCCAAAGCAAAACAAACAAGAGCAACAAAAAGTTTAATTCCTGGAAAATATATACGACTGCATCTGATTACAGTATTCCCTCTTGTCTCTTTATATCCATTTCCTTCATCTGTCCTTTCTTTGTCATTTGAATAGCAGTTTTCTTCTAGTACAGCTGTACTGTGCTTAGCTGTGTGGTAGGGCTGTAGTTTTGATTCTCTTTAGCTGTGATGCACTTAAGAAGGGACCAGGAAAACTCTGGAGAGGACTGCTAATTTCCTTCTTCTTGGCCCTGATGGAAAGGAAGCTAATGACACAGAGCAGAAGTGGAGATAGAGATAAGAAATGAGGACCTGTGCTCCACCCTCCCTGCTGGAATAGGTCATCAGTAAGAATAATGGGATTTCTGTGCTCCTTTCCCATCATTTGTACCACAGTAGTACAAGATATTATAGTCCCAAGATATACTTGACCTGTAGCTGAACTCTTCACTTACATGTTAAATGTCTGTGTCCTGAAAATGTCTCAAAATATGATTAAAATTAACACTTTCAAAGTGGTGTTACCTTTGCAACACAAGGAATATATTAAAGAAACTAAAGAGTGGAAAGGATTGGAGGCAACATGTGGTATCACAAGGGCTAAAATTCATAAGTGAGATCTGCAAACCTGAGTGCTATGTCCTTTTATTCAGTACTTGGGGAGATGAGAGTCCTTGGAATGGGATTGAGTGTGACGACGGAAGAAATGGGACAACACACAACGATCAATGTGATCCAAGTGAAGCCGTTTATTTAGCATTAATCGCCTGCCTTTATACATTGCTAATTCTCATGCCAAACATTGATTGGACGATTCTGTCCTAGTAACAAGCATTCATTTTTCACAGCCCAACCACACAGCCATGTTGCCAGGGCACATTTCAACAGCCAGCTTCCTCATTTGCATAACACAACAGGGTCGTTATAACCTTTTATAACCTTGAGGACCCTGGCTAAGGCTTCCCAACTCCACCCAGCGTCAGTGCTTGGGCTGCTCATTAAATGCTGTAGCCACCCATCAATTCCCCCGTTTTCTTTTTGAGTGACCCAAGCACCATTAAAAGCATCAAAACACTTAAAACTACAATAATGGCAATCAAGATAAACAATCCTTGCTTTAACACTCCAACAAGCCATTTTCTTGACTTGTGACACAGCTTCAAGAACCGCAACTCTCAGGGCTAATAAACTGGTGAAAAGTTTTTCCTCAAAACTCCAAAACGTATAGTATACTTGGTATAAACAATGTTAAATTTCTCAAATAACAAGGTCCACCAACTAGGTATTCTGCCCCATGCTCTGTCACCACAGATTAGAAAATATCTAGGTGGGACAGCCTTTTCAGAACCGTTATTCCAAATTCCCTTTTCTGTCAAAAGACTCCCCCCCATGTTCTTCTTCCAATGTGAGGTTCTCTTGCTCCGTCGTCTTCCATTCTTTCCAGGGCTTGATCCACTTTTGTGGCACCCAGCAAGGTCCAGTAGCTGTTAAGACAGACGCATAATCTCTTCCTGTCGTTCTTAGTTCAACAGGTCATTTCCATTCACCTGAGTCCCAGTCTTCCTATTGTACCTTGATACCTTGCTGGTCTTGGTTATTCAATCCTGACTCCAGCAAACAATGATGGATTACAATAGGAGGGCTAGTTCTAGTTCCTGTTAAATGCAAGAAATTCAACACATAAGTCGCTTTTGCAAGTCGTTCACTATGGGGAACATCTCCCCCTTTTTGTTTTTGCAAAAGTGACTTCAGGGTTGCATGAGAGCATTCCTGTTGGGGAATGTGGGATGCCTGTATAATGATGGATTCCCCACTGAACACAAAAGTGCTTAAATTTGTGAGAAACATAAGCTGGCTCGTTATCTGTTTTTATTGTTTGAGGTATTCCTAATGCCATTATAGCTGCATACATATGTTTAATCACATGTTTTGCAGATTCCCCGGTCTGTGCTGTGGCCCATAAAGCCATAGAAAACATATCCACAGAAATATGTACATACTTCAGTCGCCCAAACTCTGGAATATGGGTCACGTCCATTTACCATAATTGTAAGGCTTGAAGTCCTCTAGGGTCTACTCCAAACCCTAAGCCCATACCCTGCTTTTGGCAGTCTGGACAAGAGTTAATTATACCTTGTGCATCAGACAGAGGAATATTAAATTGACGTTTAAGAACCTTACCATTTTGGTGAAAAAACTCGTGCAAGGCTTTGGCTTGCAAAAAGAGATTTGTTTGGGGATCATTCCAAACTGAGGCAACAAAGCAATCGGCACAATTATTCCCCATTGCCAGGCCCAAATTTGTCTGATGGCTGCGTATACGAGTAATAAAATACTTATGCTCTCGTTGCTCCAACAGGTACAGCAATTGCAACAGTAAAACATGTAACACCGTATTTTTAACTTCTCTTATCATAGCTCGTTCTATTGTACAAACTGTGCCAGCAACCTATAGTGAGTCAGAAACTATATTGAGATGCTGTGAAGTATATTGTTGAAATACCCATACCACTGCTCATAATTCCATCGTCTGCAACGAGTCGCCTGATTGTTTGAACAGTAACTTATGATTCCATTTTTCTTGTGTTTGCCATGTGATGGCGGCCCTACCGGACTTTTTGCCAACATCTGTGAAATATGTTACACCTCCTACCAGTGTTTCAGAGCACATTGGTACCTGTTCAAAGGTTTGGTTCTGTATTAAGTGTAAAATTTTACTAAATGGAAACGTGTTAGTAATATCTCCCGTAAGGCCTGCTAATGCAATTGCTATGTAAGCCACTCTAAATATCCTTTGTTGATTGGTAAATAAATGCAAAAAAGCTCAGTTCCAGATAACTCTAAACACCTCTTTCTACCTTTCATTATCAGTTGACCAAAAATTCCAGTCTAGTGACCACAGCATTTTTCAGCTGATATGGTAAAAATCCATTCTATGATCTGAAATATCTGCTCTGTTTGTCCCAAAAGACCCAAAAGATGTTTTCAATTTTGACTGGAGTTAACTAACACTAACTTCAATGTCTGCTATATAGTGAGTCACATCAGCTTTTAAATTTTTTTCTATGATTTTGTCCAAGGCTTCCTTCTGGTTATCAGTTAATTATTGTTTCTCATCTGCTGAATAAGTGGTTCCTAACAACTCCATTAACAGCTGAAGATCATCATTTGTCATTCCTGTCAGTGGTCGGACCCACTGGATATCTCCCATTAACTTCTGGACATCAGTCAACGTTTTTATGTTAGTGTGTATAGTCATTTTCTGGGGCTTCACTATGTTATTGGTTATTTGCCACCCCAAATGATTCCATGGAGAAGATTTTTGTATTTTTTCTGGAGCTATTTTCAAACCCTTTTGTTCTAGGATACATTTTAAGTCTGTTAATACCCTATTAGCTTCCAAATGCTCTCTGGCCACTAATTTATCATCCACATAATGATACACCAATAAAAAGGGATATTTTTGTCTAAAAGGTTGCAATGCCCAAGCAACAACATTTTGACATATCGTTGGAGAGTTTTTCATGCCTTAGGGTAATACCACCTATTGAAAGCGCTTTGCAGGTTCCTGCTTATTAATAGCTGGAACTGAGAAAGCAAACTTTTCTGAATCTTCTGGATGCAATGAGATTGTGAAAAAAGAATCTTTCAGGTCCACTATAAACAAGTTCCAGTCCTTGGGTATCATTACTGGAGATGGTAGGCCAGGTTGTAATGCCCCCATATCCCACATAACGGCATTAATTGCCCTAAGGTAGTGTAACAAAAGCCATTTTCCTGATTTTTTTTGAATAGTAAAAATTGGAGTGTTCAGTGGGCTGGTTGAAGGTACCATATGCCCTGCTTGTAGTTGCTCATCAACTAATTGTGTCACTATCAGCAGCCTCATTAAATGCTGTAGCCACCCATCAACTGAGGACATACGGTGGTGAGCAGAAGGATACATACACAATTAGATATTGGGAGAAATTCATCCTTTGTCTTGCTTTAGGCAGGTTTGATTTGGCAGTGGCTTATAGAAGACATAATTTTCACTTATAAAAAATTTTCTATAGAAAGTGTCTTCAGGACACAGCTAATGCATCAGTCACCTAAGGGAGTTAGATATAGAGGTATATCAGTGTCAGTCCCAGAAGACCTTACATGTTGGGGTAGAGGTGAAGGATATGCAGGAAAGCAGCAGTTTTGGGAACTTTGTGAATATTTAGTAGTGACGATTGGGGCACTAGGATATAGCCTTTTAGGTCCCTAAAGAATTAAAAGAGAGGCTTTGTGGATTCTTCTGTCAGACTCAAGCATGGTGATACAGTGCAAGTCCCGGGTTGGTTGCCAAAAAGCCTTCAGGAGACCTGTCTTGTATAAAGAGTTGCCAACAAAATAAGACATTAACCTGGCTGTCCTGAATTCCAGCCCTGTATCTTCATTATAAAACTTATTTCTGGTCAGTCCAAGTCACTGGAGACAGCAGTCATAATAAATCTTGTGAGAAAAGGGAATATTCCAGCATCTAGGTAATGCACAAACTTATAGGCAAGCAGCTTGTGGCTTCTGGAAGCATGTTTGCACTGGAGAGTGTCAAATGCATTTTGAGATGATGGTACCTATGCTCAGTTTACTTCTGCTGAATAATTTAGTTGTGCTTACTCTGTTCCTATAGGCTTTACTTTGTGAAATTTCCTTTTGTGTGGCAGAATTTTTCTCTGTTGATAAACTACTGCTGAAGTACAAATGGTTTGTATTTAAAATATAGCAGGTGGGGCTATATTAGCCTGATTTTCTCATCCATATAAAACAAGTGCTGTAGCTGTTGTAATTTGGTATAATTTTAATGCATGTCAACAGAGTTGCAGGAGAATTAAGGTCTGCAGTGGACTTTGTGTAGTCCTTGATTTCTATTTCAGATGCAATTGGGTATGGTATTGTAGTATTGATATATATAAGAATTTATAAATCTGCTAATTGCATATTTAAATATAATGCTCTCAGAATGCTAATGCTCTTGGCCCAGGCAATATTTGCAGAATGGCTCAAAAGGTGATTCATTGTCAGATGCCAGAATAAATTTTATGCAGCAGGTTGTAACTTGATTGAACTAATATTGGTTAGAGAGAGAAGACATCAGTCCATCTCATGAAATGTAGGGAATATGTATATCTATACAGTATATATTTGGCCAATGTTTAACCAAAATGTGGAAAAGACACTACAACCCATCTCTGAATTTCCTCAGTGTGGGAGATGAAGATCCAAAATAATGCCTTCTGATGTGCTCTTGAGCCAGTGGCTTGGTCGATAAAACCCCTGTTCTCTTATGTCTACAAGTTTTTTCTGTGTGGTCTTCTTCAGGATCAGATTTCTGTCTACTAGGGTGATGAAATGACTTTAAGATGATGAAAAAAAACCCTTAATCCCTGGGTGCCACCACAAAAAAAACCCCACAGAAGCTGGAATACTACAGTGGATTTCTACTAGCAAATTATCTCTTTATTTTTAAAAAATCAAGATCAAAACCAAAATATGCAAGAAAAAAACCCAGACAATTAGTAATAACTAGCACTTCATGCAAATGCCAATGTTTCTTGTTTATAATAAAGTGCAAAGCAATTTAAAGGATTTAAAATATTCTCATACTGTCAAGTAAAGTTTTAATTAGCTCCCGTAAGACTTTGAGAAAGGCTTGATTTGAGTGGATCAAATATCCAACAAGTCTAATGCCCTGTCTCACAACGTGGCCATGAGGGCATGCTGGGGAAGACATCAACTTAGGTATATATTTTACTTTTCCTTTCCCTTTCTTCTGCGATGACTTTAAGCTTCCAATTATTTTCAGCTTCAGGACTGTTTAAATTCTGAATATATGAGTTCTGTGTGTCCTGTTGCCCATAATTTGTGCAGAGTGGACTCTCTAGCCTCCCTGCAGCCCATTGACACAACCGCATTTACCTCTTCCTTTGTCAAAGAGCTCCACCAGTTGCATGAAGAGAGTCTTAGCTTGAATTTTTACTTATGCAGGCATCTGATTTGGATGTATGCAAGTATTTCCATACCACTTTGCTCTTTTTTGAATCTTTCCCATTTCATGTTGCACTTTCTGTGATGGAAGGTCCAAAACTACTCAAGGTATTGAAAATGTTTCATAGAGTAACAGCCTTGAATACTTTGTTCTGATTCTTTCCCAATTGTCCCTAACATTCCGATATGCTTTTTTTAGCAGCTTCTGAGCATCAGGCTGGTGCTTTCGTGGAACTTACTCCAGGATTTTACTCATGACTGTTGATACTAAGCACAGAGCCCATATTTTCACATGTGAAACTTGTGATGGTTTTTCTCATGTACATCACTTTACATTTGCTTACAATGAATATACCTGCCATTTTATTGTCCAGTAGCTCAAGCCTGTAGAGTCTGCAGTTCTTCATAATAGGTTCTCATCGTTACTATCATGAATAATTAACAAATTTGTCATCCTTTGTAATGCCTGTCCCAGTCCTCAAGGCAGTTTCATAAGGAAGTCATTTGATGACCTTGTTCTGTTGTAAGAACTGACAGATGGTCCAATATTCCAGCTGCTTCCTAGCTTTCAATAAGTTCTCTTTTCTTTTTATCAATGGTGGGAAGTTTTTCTTGTAGGTCTTAGATGCTTAAATGGTTCCCTAAAAATCTTTCAAAAGCATTTTGAAAATCCTGTCATTATAGTCCAAATGCTTGTTGACCCCTTCAGAGAACTCCACTGGGTTTAGAGGAGATGACATCCTTATACAACTGCTATCCTTATTCTTCCCAAGTACATCACATTAATTCTGATGTCCACTAATGATGTTCTCATTATAGCTCCTTTTAACTGGTGAAATACAAACATGAAGTGTATTAGAATTGTAGACCCTCCAGGAAACTTAAAAAAAAAATTGTCATGGTTTTCATCCTCCTGTCATTATTCCATTCTGATGCTAATTTAACTACACAATGAACCAGAAATTTCTTGCCAGTGCTAGTCGAACAGCAGATTTCAAAACGGTCAAAATGCAATGCTGCCATTTGCCTTCTGTTGACTCGTGGTGCAATAGCCTCCTTCACACTGTCATGCTGCTGATCCGGTGGAGGGGAGGCATTATTGCCTTCTTACCCAAACATTCCCTCACCTCCATACATTCATCCTTTTGCAATTATTCCCTTTAGAGATGCTGTCTTCTTTCAAACATATTCCTATCTTTTCCTTCCTTTTCTGCAGGATGTGAGACACACAGAATAGGCATAACATTTTTTATTTGAGAATCTAGGCAACTTACTGTCAGTGGCATGTATCTGAAAACTTCATGAGTTAACATATTGTTGAATGGTATTAGCTGCTTTGAATTAGACTGCAGTTTGCTGCTTTTCCTTCAAGTATTATTGAGGATCTTGAATTTCTGCAGTGATTGTCCTCTTCTGCCCAATAGTTTACAAGTACTTGAGGTTGCATAGAGGTTTCCAGATTCTGACATAAATAGGTCTTTAGAGGTCAAGAATGAAAAATATTTTTAGCTTGTCATATTTAATTTTAATTAGTTGTCTCTCCCCCCTTTTTTAGCTGCAAATGTTTTTTTAATATGCTCTTATTAAAATCAGGTAGTGAATATAAGCCGTAAAGATACAGTAAATCGTTAAGCTTCCTCATGCTTCACATTGAAGATGAACTTTTGCTGAGGATCTTGACTTTTGTACCAAACTTGGTGCACAGAGTAGCTTTTCAGAGTTGTTTTGCTTTTATTGCCTATTAAAAATATTGATGATTGGAATTTTCTTTTTAAATTACTGTAGAAGTTCTGGCTTGAATGATTAAATCAAGACTGTGTAATAAGACACTGAAAGCTCAGGAAATAGCATCTAACAAGGTCATGACCCATTCAAGCTTAGATTTTGTGTTTTATGTTAATAGGGTAGTGCAGTTCATAGGCAAATAGTAATTACCATACCATGATAATTTACGAGCCTACAATACAACAAAGTTTCGTGGTCACTGTGCAGTCCTTTGAAAAATAGTTAAAATGTTTGTATATTGTGCTGATGGAAGAGTAGAATGACAAAACCACCACTGACACATGCATCATTTCTCCAGTAACTTTTTTCCATCTGGAAGTTCAAAGCTGACCAGACTTATGAAGACCTCATGTCAGGAGCTTGCAGTAGGAACTGCCAAGCAGCATTATTATCTAGAGTAGCAGCTTTTCTTCCTGTGACAGATAGCAGCACCACCGTGGGAAGATGAGTGCTTGTCTTCCTTGGTCCTTCAGTAACTGTGAATTGTCACAGCCACCGCTACTAATTCACAAATGGAGAAGACACATTGGGTTAATACAACTACTGGGGGATGAAAAGGAGTAACTGTTGGAACAGACAGTGATAAGTTATCAGGGCATAGGAGATAAGAAGATAGCTTCCATGTTAGGTGAAGGGAAGAGAATGAGCTGTGGAATGGTCCTTGTGTGTTGGAGACTGTGGTGCCTGTGTGAATGTGACTCACTTCACACACAGCAAATGCTTGTCAGTCACAAAGAGAACAGCACGTAGTCTACAGAAATGTAGTCACTGTGGTTATTTCCCCTTGGAAACTGGTATTTCCCTTGGAAAGTACAGCAGCTTCTGAGCTTTTGCTGTTTTATCTTTAATCCAGCCATTATGAGGAAAGTTTTATGAAGATGAAGTTATAGCATGAACTGCTGTAGGTGAATAGCCCAGCATAACAGCCAGAGTACTCTAGTACAGATACTCTTTCACTCAGGGTCTTAATCTTACTACAGTCCTGTCTGTGAAGTGGAGGTGCCCATCAGCTGATAGCTTTCATTTTCATTGTAGGGAGAAATTCTCGTCGGCACTAGGTACAAATCAGAAAGTGATATGGAATTGTATTCTTGTTACCTTTTAATCCAGTTTTTCTCTTGACTGTCAGTTGAGATAACGCCTTCCTGCCTGGGTAAGACATAAGTGACCTTCCCTCCTTTTCCTTCCAGACCTTTCTTTGGAAAAGTCTGCCAAAGATGTTTATATTAAAACAAAGGCTTATAATTTTGCTTCTGTATACTCAAATACTGAAGGACACCGTAAAATAAAATTATAATTTTTTTAATATAAAAAAGCAGAATTAAATTTGATCTTCTGTGAGTTGAATGATTTTCAGAATAAAAAATAATAGAAGAATTATCCAACCAAACCACGAGCTTAACTTGAAAGATGAGTGCCTACCTGCTAGTCCAACAGCCATGATGAGTTATGATGAGGATAGCTGATGTATGCTATAGTTCTTAACTACTTACTGTCATCAGTTCAAGAAACTAATAGTGTGTATGCAGAAAGGTGTGTTTTACCTATACTGTATAAATTGCAGTGATGTGGAAGGTGAGGTTTTTAGCAGGTTGAATTGCAACACTAAAATTACTTATCTGTATAGATAAGTTTTTATATTTATATATGTATGTAGGCTCATTTACATACATAATTGACTTGAAAATCTAATAATCCATCACAGATACCAATTTATTTTCTTGTAGTAAAATAGCTTTGTAAACTAGCAACATTTATTTTAACATAAGAATTCAAGGATAACTTCAAGATTCTTTTTAGACGCACGTTATTGTATTTTCCCTGCACTGTTTACCCTGAAGGTGACTGCTGGGTAAATGATGTGACAGTTGATAATGGTGCTAGAGTGCAATATGAATGTTTGAGGGGTGGTAATGAAGATAGACGATTTTTTAAAGTAGCTTCTGAAAACAAATGTCTTTCATAATGTAGATTTGGTTTCCATTGGGTCAAGCCCTCCTGTGGTAGACGTCTAAGTCTGGATTTGTGCACTTTATTGATCTTGAGCATTTAGATCATGCCTGTCACTGTAGTAACTGCAGACTTCTGAGTTTAAAATTTGTAATGTAAGATCACTGCATGACTTGCTCAAAAGAGGTCAGAGGTTTTTTCTTTAAAAGAAAAAGTAGGGAGGGCTGTAATACTGTCTCTCCCTTTAACCTGAATCCCTACACAATAGGATCATATCTACACTTGTGTATTTATTCTATGTCAGCAGCTTTATGAAACACAAGAATGTGTTACATAAAATGCAGCTCCAAATGGCGTGATTTATCTTTAAATACACTTTTTAAAATAGGCTACTCCAGTCTATAAAGAGAATACATTTGTATGTATTTTGCTGCACTTTTTACTGTCATATATGCTGTTTTCAACTGCACTGTATTGATAGAAACCTTTTTATCTATTACTGTTATGAAGAATTCTACAGACCAGTTTAAATGTTTCTTTCTATTCATGGCATTTAGGTTAAAGTGGTATGCGCTGCTGAAAATGTATGGTTTTATAGGATTATTCTTTTCATGATTTATTGATCCATGTCTGTGCACTAGAGATGTTTTGTTTCTGAAAGATAACAAATCTGGACTTTGTATAGTCAGATGTGAACGTCGCTTCTTATTTTGCCTGGTTTCTGTTTTACCGGTTTGTGACTAATCCTGCAGTACTTGTGGTCCTCTGTATGAAAAGTGTTCTGTATACTTGTAATAATTTTTAGTAAATGACTATAATGTATAGAGGAATAGTTTTCTCTTTATGAAATGCCATTGCACCCACTCATGTTACCTGAAGAGAAACCAAATATTAGAATGTTCTCAGATAAACAGTGGCAACTGGGTTCTGTAAATGTGAGTTCCCAGGCACAAACCTCCATGCGAATACAGGTGCACAGACATAGTGAATCTGATGTGTCTAGGGTGTATTGAAGAGGTTTTCTACACACTTTGCAGCTGACTTGTGTGTTGTGTGTGCACGGCAGAGTGTCGGAAGTTTCAGCAGGGGCCAATAAATTGCTGCAATAACATCTTTTTATATGGACAAAATTCATTGTAAGTGTTGACAGTATCTGCAGCCAATTCTCCATAGGTTGAATTCCATCTCTTCTGTTTGTGTTTATTCTTGTGTTCCTTCTGCCCTGGAAATGGCTTCTAATTCTGAGGTGATTTATGTTTGCTTGATCTCCAGCTTGATCTTTGGCTCAGAGAGGCTTTTCCAGCTGAGCTCTAGGTTTGACAGGGAAAGCAGAATGTTTGTTGACATCACTTCAGGTTTCTTATGGCTGTAAACAATGGCGTGGGAGAATGCAAATTATATACCTCACTTGCTGACTGGAACAAGACTGGAGTTTGATTTTAGATCCCAGAAAGTAATTTCTGCTGTGTATGCTAAGACTTGTTTCCCTGTTAACTGGTATGAAGGTGGAAGAGGAACTGAGAAATTAAAGGTAATGTCGAGAACTGAGTGATCTGATGCAGAGATGCCCCTGAAACACATTAGGCCCTCTGCCTGTTAAACAGCTAGTGTTTAGATAGAGTACTTTATTTGCACCTAAATTAGAAGATATATCTTTACTAGCTGGCTGTAAGTCAGTATACAAGCTATCCAAGGTGAGGGTGTAAATGACAAACCTTGTGAAATGGGTTTTCAGGTAAGTGACTGAGGGTTCATCCTTTCCGATAGATATTACTATTATTGCTGCATTTGGAAGGTACCTAAAACTGTTTATGGAACATAACATGGGCACTCTTTTGCGTGTAGAAATGCCATCAAAGAATATGACCCATCTTGTGTTTCTGCATTCTTGCGAGGAAGTGGTTGCAGCAGTAGATTTGGTATCCCATATTGACTTCTAAAAGATCGTGAGATGAAAAAATGCAAGGGAAAAACAACTACAGACACCTCGCTACAGCCACACTGTTGTATTTGACTGTAGAAGTTGCTTAGGGAATAATATTCTGTTGCCTTTTGTGTGAGAGATTAAGAACAGTAACTTAGTGGAAGTATCATGAAAGCTTTTGATACACAGGGGAATATGTTAAGGATACAATTTCAACTTCAATCCATGTTTCATGACTAATAGCTTAAAATGTTCCTTCCTATGCTGGCAGTGCTTTGGACTGTTTAAAAAGTCAGATTTTTTTTTTTTTTAGTTTTATATATCTGTCTTATTTAAAAGAGTTTCTGAATAATTTTTTCTTGTTCTAATTTGCAGCATTACTTTACTGTTCTTTTTGGACATGAAGGACAGAAGCCGCTGGAGCTGCGCTGTGAGGATGAAGTTGATGGAGATGAGTGGGTAGAAGCTATTCACCAAGCTAGGTATGAAACCTCATTTTTAACCCTCGGCTCTGTTTTATTGTAAATAAATGGGTAATAATTTGAAAATCTAAATTCACTCTCTAAACAGAAGTAGATGTTGCAGTGCATTACATATGTGTTCTTTCTGATCCGTGGGTATGTTTTAGGAAAAATGCCTATGTTATTCATGCCTATGTGTATTTTATCATTCATGAGCAATTGTGCTGTAACTGAGATTAGTTCAACTCTTTTATTGGAAACAATCCTTAGGATTAATCCTCTGATAGAATCAAAGTGAGGTATATGGATGAAGAACTAAGTGATCTGGTAAAAGGATAAAAAGCTCTTATATAGAAATAAACATAAGAAAGATTACCATTAGCACGATAAAGTGAACAAATAAAATTTTGTCTTCAAAACGAAGGTTGTGAGCAACAGTCAGTCTTATGAAAAGGAGGCACAGTAGGACTTCCAACCATGCAGTTATCTTTCCCTGAGAAAAGGTCTGTGTGGCAGATGGGCAAGGTTTACAGTATAATCTAAATGAAAATGATCTAATTGAAGGTTTGGGAAACAGGTTGCAGAGGCAGCTATCTCTTCTGAAATGTACTTTCGCCACCCTCCTCTTATAGACACTCACCTCAGCTAATCTACAGTGCCATGGTAACGCACAAGGAACCAGGCAGTTTCTGAATTGCTCAGGCCATGAGCCATGTAAACAGAAATGATTTCGCTTTATAACTAAAAATGAATACGACCAGGTAGTATTTTTTAACTTAGAACCTGTGAAAATATGACCTGAAGGCCTTGCATCACCTGTTGAATCTGCATACTCTTCTTGGGATAGATATCTAATGAACTAAGTCTCCTCCTTTCTTGGAAAATACCTGCTGGGTTGTGATATTAGGTGAACCCCAGTACTTATATTATTTCAGGATTTAAGAATCTGTGAGGCTCTGAACTCTCAGTCCATCCTGAGAGACCATGACCATCACTGGACAGTCCCAGATCACTGAGGGAAGAGGGGAGGAAGGATTTGTGTTAATTTTTTTTCATATAGTAGGACTGAAAGCAAGTGAAGAAAGGAGCCTGACTTTTTTTTCTTGTTGAAGGGCATTCAGGGAAACAGGATCCAACAGTATCTTGTTTTGGGTATATTTTTCTTATTGTCCATTGCCTGGTGTAAAATGCAAGTAAGCAAGAAATGTTTAATAACATTGAGTTAAAAATTTCTTTCTGGATATTTCAGTCCATAAATGTATCACATATTAATTTTTCAGGACAGAACTTAACAGAAAATTAAGCTGATGTTAAGCAACACACAGTTAATAGAATGGACAACGTAAACTTGCTAAGTAGTCAGTTGTGAGGCTCAAGGAGGGGGTGATTGACTCCACCAGAAGGTTATCTCTGCAGCCTTCAGAAGACAACTGGCTCTCTATTGCAAGCAAGTCAGTCTTTGTATCTCAATCCGCTCTGTTATTTGACTTTCTTGCCTTTACTTGTGCCTATCTGAAATTACAGTCCTAATAATATCGAACTGTGGACACCACTGTGAGGAATATCCTCAAGGACTTGTGTCATTTTGGAGATTTTCTTAATCTACTTTTCTGCATAGATCTCTAAATTTCTTGAGGAAATTTTCCAGAGACTTGAACATGACTTGTCTTGTCCTTGTATTCTTTTGTTATACAAAATATCAACAAGTGATGAAAATAACTCTGAAATTTAGTTGTACTGTGTTTACCTCATTGTTCCGATGTTTTTTACTTTGGTGGAAACTGCTTTTATTTGCTTTATGTTGTGTCTACTTAAACAACTTGGAGTTGCACAATTAGTTACTTAACCATTTGGTCTTTTATCAAAGATATATGTAACTAAGAAGTGAAAATAAAAATTAATGTGTTTAGAATGTTGCATAAGATTTTTCTTGCCAACTTAATTAAACAATGTACATGAGATTTGCTTCAGGGAGTAAATTTGGCCTGCATTTCTTTGAGTTTGTATTTTTGACAAATGAGACAATCTTTAGCAACTGCTTCAGTGTCATTGCTCTTTTGAGACTAGCCCAAGACATTTCTGATCCTTCTTTCGAGTTCTTGTTTTGAATTGTTAAATGCTATTTTGTGTAGGCCTGTAAAGATACTCGTTGCGTCTTAGGTAAAAATTCTAAGAGGTATTGATTACATACTCTCTACTGTTAAATTGAAAAATGGGCCTGGGAGCATCTTGTTCTGTGTGAATATGTTAGCATTTGTGAAATGGAAATACTTAATTGCTTTCCAGATGTTCTCATCCTCATGAGTAGCTATTGTAATCCATGTTTTACCTAAGACAAAATCTCTGAGGATTTTTTTCTTATTTTCTTCCCTCCGCCACCTCCCCTTGGATTGATATATTCAAAAATCTATTTTTGGATTGCTTTCCTGAATTTTTTGCCAAATACATGTTTCCAGCCACCAAAATCTCTTCTATGTTTTATTTGTTTTGCAAGTTACAAACAGATTGTTGAAAAAGTAATGCAACGATCTCACTGCACCTGATGTCCCACTCTGGATAAAGAAGTATTTATTTCAGACACAAAATTCACAATTAAAGGATTTTATGCTGTGGCATTGTTCATTTTTTCTTGGACGATTTCACTGTGGATGGGATACTACTGCTTATAATTTGTAGGGTACCACTCACACCTTTCAAGAGCTGACAGACATTTAACACACTACAGCTACATGGTATATTGCTTATGTTCTCCTCTGTAGTGCCCTCTCCTCATTCGGTTTGTGAGTTTGCAATGGAAGGTGAAACTCAGTATATTTTAGTGGGACTCCATTATAAGCTCCACATCTTACAAGTTACCTTTCTGGGCTGGAGGATTTATTCTTGGCAAATCCAAAGTGGCTGCACATGGAAGTTCTGGTTTAAGCTTTGTTCCAAAGCTTGGTCAATTACGAAAAAATCTATTTCACTCTCAATACACAGATGTGGCTTTCTCACCCTCTCTTACAAATTTGTCTATGATTTTAATTATTTTTGCATTTAACTCAGACACTTTTCTGTTTTTTTATTATTTTTGCATTTAACTCAGACACTTTTCTGTTTTTTTATTTTTTTTTTTTCCAGTGGATGCAGTGCTCATCAAATTTCTTGACCTTTCCTGCTTTAGCTTATTGGAAAGTCTGTGTTAGGTGCTTTGGACTGTTTTATATATGCTTTAGTGTCTCAAGAGCCCACCTTGCTGCTGAAGGAAGCAGCTGTCATTCTCATAGGTCAGCCGTCTTTTCTCACACCATTACTACCCCTTCTCTCTTGCAGGCACAAGTATGAATGTCAGTGGGAAGCTGATTTATGAATTATGTCGTGTTTATTTTTTGCCATCTTAGTTTTAATCTGTCCCATTCCTCCGCGTCTGCTTGTTGCACTTCACCACAACACACCTGTGTTCACTGTACGAGGGAGAGGGCTGTGCATGAGTGAGACGAGGGAGAGCATGAGTGCAGTCCAGGAGGGAAGGTGGAAGTGCTTCTTGCAGCTAGGTTGCTGTTTAAAATGTCTGAGGAACTACTGACCTCCAAACAGCAATTTGAAAAGAAAAAAAAAAAAAAAAAAGCTTGCTCTTTTGTTGGTACGCTTTGCTTGCTAATGCAGGGTGTATTTTATACAGTATTTTGCATGCAGTTGTAAACTCAGAACTCAGCTAAACTGTAAACTGTAAACTCAGCTACCGCTCAAAGCTGCCTGGAAGCTCAGAGCAAGCACCTTGCTTATTAGTGCTTTCCTGTTGGAAAACCTATATTAGCTGAGGCTCTTGGTGCTCTCTTGGTGCTCTTGGTGCTCTCTTGGTGCTCTTGGTGCTCATTTGTAGTTTGCAGTTGGTTGGGAATGAGTCAGAGAGATTCTGAGTAATGTTCAAAACATGGGCAAAGCAATCTCATATCTGCATTCCAAATAATGTATAGCTAGATTCACAGAACAAAGTGATAGGGATTGCTGGAAAAAGAAACTGCCAGGACAAGTGAAACAGTTGCTTTTAGTGTGAATTGTAAGTGTGTCTGATGAGTAAAGTGCTGGTATATGAGATGCTCTTTCAGGATGGTCTCATTCTTGCCTAAGAGGGTGGCATTCCTCTCCACACATACCCATCTTCCTAAAGTATGCCACTCCACAACTGACACTGTGTGGGTGCATGAAACCTCCCATGGTTGTTGGGTCCGCTCTTCCAAAAGAGTTTATATTCCAGTTTTTATTTCCCTGTCTCAATAAAAGCATCCTGTACTCAAAATCATGAGCCATTTGTGATGTGGAATTCTCATGGTCTCCACGTGTCACACAGACTAACACTCACCTGCCCTCCAGTCTTCACTGTAGTTGTTCGCTAGTCCAAGTGCCACTTCCCATCTCTTTGACTGGAAGACACCTCTTTTGTAGGTCTTACTAAAATGTTATCCATGTGTCTCTGAAAGTCCATCTTAATTTTGTGTCTTCTCACAAACTTAAGCCCCATAACCCTTGCAGCCATAGGTGTCCTTTGATATGCCATATCCTACAGGAGTTTGTTAAAGGCTAATGGTACTTATGTACAGGTGCTCTCCCTAGTCAGCTTTATTAGAGCCACAGGATTGGATTGTGTAAGTGCTATTGCAGCTTTCACTGTTTCTATCCCTACTGTGGCTGATAATGTGCCATTAGCCTTTAAAACCTATCTGGAGGCTCTTCTTTGATAAGAAGTCTTATAGCTGATTGAAGGTGGTTAGTATGGACAGATGTAGGCAATTTCTTTGGCTTTCCAGACCCCCGGAGCCATAATTCCTGGCTTTCAGAAAGAGTTGATTAAATCGTGTATTTTATATTTCAAAAGGGCGATTTGATATGACTATAAATAGTTCTAGTCAAGTTCAGTGCCTGGTGTTTTCAGCTGCCTGAGCAGCTTTAGTATAACTAGTGTGGAGTAATCCAGTGAACTGTAACTTTGCTCTGAATTCTGTACAAAAATCAATAATGTTTGCTGGTAGCACTACTGGAGCCTTTGCCTTTTCCTGCTACGAGGAGGGTCTAATAATGAAGCACTGGTTAAACTTTCTCCAGTTTTCCTACATTTTCTGAGAATGAAAGCTCTCACAGGGCCTAAATGATGCATCATTTTTCTCAGAACTTTCCTCAATTCTTCCTGTCTGTATATAGTGGGTAGGGGTCAATCAGAGATTAAGGTTCTTGAAATACCTGTTTTGGAGTCCTATCTTTGTAGACAGCAGTAGGAGATAGGTATAGTCTCAATTTTCAGGATGCTCTGTCTTTGAGTCTTACTACTTATTATTATAAACTTATAGAATTGTTTCTCTCAATAAGAGGTTAATACAAATTCATAGATACTTGAGCTTCACTGCAATTGCTTCTTTCTATTAAATGATATCCAACCCAGAGAACTAGATCTAGGGTGGCTGCTTACAAGTTCTTAATTAGAAATTTTCATTTTCCTTTGATAGTTGAACACTTATGTGTAGTTTTCTTAGAAAAAGGATTTTGTATAAATGCATAATCTATTCAGTGTTGAAACCCTGCCCACTTGAAAGGTTAACCTGAATATACAGGTTAGCACTTCAGGCATGATGGACTTTACAGTGAGCTGGATGAAAAAGGCTATTGGAAGTACATAAAGTTTATTCCAAAATGGCATGATTTGCCTTTCCCAGAGGAATCAGCAGTTTTGAGACAGAAAATGAATTGTCTTTTTGAAGTTACTGTACGTGTAAATAGGGTTTTCTAATTAATTACTCTTCATACTGCTAATTCTGGGAGTGAAAGAAATATTGTTTGGTTTCCAGGCTGAGACTGGCATTTTAGACAGCCAAAGCCACCAACTAGGTAAAACACTGTAAGTATATATCAAAAGAACAAATCTTTCAATTTTTCATAGCAAAATTCATGTTTCGTATTAAAGCAAGACAGTATGGGGTCTGGCTTAATGCATCTAAAGAAGCTGAAAAATCTAGTTGAAGTTTCTTCCCCTAAAGGAGGAAAAAGTAAAAATAAAAAAACAGGAGAAAACCATTGTATATAAAATTGTATCATGAATCTTATGTCAGCTGTAACTGCAGCTGCTGTTCACTCTTTGTGATTCCATGTCCTACTATTTTCCTCAGTTTTGAATAAAAGTAAAGCTCTATCTGTCAAATTCTTATAAGAAAGATTTGGTAGCAAAAGTTTAAGAAAATTTGCAAAAGGATAAATAGAAGAATGATCTTGTCACCTATGTATCTGGCTTCAGGTAGAAAAGACTGTCTTCGTAGTAAATGTAAAACATGCTGGTGCTGCACATGTTAAGGAATGCATTTTCTTTCATTTGCTAAATATGTTTTTATCTTCCTAAATCTCTTGCATTGTAAAAGAGTAAGACCTGTGTTTCCAACTCAGACACTTTTTATCCTATGCAAATACCTTTTTGAGTACAAAGAGATTAAGCACTGTGGTTTCTGAAAAAAAAAAGCCCAGGATTCTTGTAAAACAAAAAAGATTACTATTGAGAAATTGTAAAGAACTAAATCATGTACTTTATTACTGTTTATTCTATGGTTATGATACACGGATTACTTTGTGATGGATTTTTCTTATGTAGGGTCCTAGCTTTTTCTTTTCTTTTTTTTTTTTTTGCATTTAATGTTTACTTCTGCAAAGGTTTACTGTTGCAGCAGTTGAAGTATAAAAATAAATGCGATAGGATTAACTTAACTTCTTATTCATTTTCTAGTCTATTCAAGGAGGAAAAACTTTTGTTTTATGATAGCTGTGGGAACACATTCTAATTATTTTAAATCTGAACTTACTTCCCAGATCAGATATTGAATTTAATATCTGTATTCAATATTGGCCCCCTCCAGGATATAACTGCACTAATTCTGATTGAAATGGCAGTATATGTATATAAAAAAATATTAACTGGAGAGGATGCACATTACTGCAGTTTTAAAAGCCTCACAGTATTTAATAATAATTGTTAGTGCTGTAGCAAGTGGAAAGAATTTTAGAGAAGATGTGCAATCCAGAATTCCTTCCATCAACTCCTGTGTTAATATGACAATGGAAAAAGAAATGATAGTCAGCATTTTCAATGATAGGTCATACAATAGTAAGAGAAGTCTTGTTAAATAAAGATTTAGGGCTTCCTTCTGCCATGTTTTAAGCAGTTTGGTCTTTATCTTGTAAAATTATTTAACTATCAGAGGAACGAGCTTTCTGAAACTTAGGTCAAAAGGCAGTATGTGTCTGTAACATTTCCTGAATTAAGACCATCAAACAATGCTTAGTCTGAGAATTAAAAGCTCATAAAAAGACCAGTGCAGCTATTTACTCTCAGTAGCTGGATACCAGAAAACTCTGTACTGCTGGCACCTGTGTCTATGAAAGAAAGATATGAAATAGTATCAGTTTAAATTATTTATGGTCATTCATTATATAGTAAGCCAAAGAAACATGGATTTGCGGCTGTCTTGTGACTGATGTAATGTTTATTCTGTCAGTATCTCATGAGGGGATATGGAAGATCATATCTGGCTGTTTTTACTAACTTAAATGATTTCTCTTTTAGTTACTCAGATATTCTGATTGAAAGGGAGGTGTTAATGCAGAAGTATATTCATCTTGTCCAGATCGTAGAGACAGAAAAGATTGCAGCCAATCAACTTCGACATCAACTTGAAGATCAAGATACAGAAATTGAAAGACTTAAATCTGAGGTATGTTCCAGAGTCATCAAGTAGTCATTGAATTATAAAATTACTGTGTGCACTGCAGTAGTATTCAATATTTCTATAATATTTCTGAAAATAAGAGAACCCAAAAAGGTTAACATGCAATCGTACTCTTATGAACTAAATATTTTTCTTAAGCTATATTGAAGACTCTTAAACTGATTGGATTACTTCTATGTCAGAGACTGCAAGATGACACATTGCTTTGCAGTATGGGTCTCGTTTATTGTGTTATTTCCTTCCTGTCTTCACATGAGGAGTTTGATCCTTGACACGTTGCCTTTGGTTGTGGCAGTGTTGTGGACTGCTCCAAACTGCTTTATTTCACTGAATGTTAACAGTTTTGTTGCTGTCCTGAGCTGATATATTCTGAAAGGCTTGCGTGGTTTTGAGAGAAGTACCACCTGTCTTATAATCCTTCCTTCATCTGGATCAAGAGCCTTGTGGGTTTTCAAATTTGAACTATTTGCAAATCCCTGGGAACAAATAAGTGCCTGTCATTCTGTGCAGCCTTAACAAGCTTGAAGAAGGCGAAAGTATTTTTCTATTAATTTTGTAACTTAGTTTTAATTATCTGGAGAAAGCATTTAATGAATGATTGTTTTTGTCAGATTATAGCTCTCAATAAAACAAAAGAAAGAATGCGACCTTATCAAGGCAATCAGGAAGATGAGGATCCAGATATTAAAAAAATTAAAAAGGTAAGTGTGCAGTCTTTCTGTGCTTGAGAGGAGAAGGGTGGGATGGGAGTGAACTTGGCATAATTTAGTCTGCGAATTTTTATCTTCAATTATTGTGGTTATTAAGTACACTCAAATATTGAAATTCCCTTTGCCCTGCCCCTGCTGAAACATCTTAAAATTACACCAGCTTTGTTTGTTTCAGTGCCACATTTATCTGATGGTATACTTAAGTATTCCCTTTTACTTGCAAGGTACATATTTGGTTTCATAGAATCATAGAATAACCAGGTTAGAAGAGATGCACCGGATCATCGAGTTCAACCATTCCTATCAAACACTAGACCATGTCCCTTAGCACCTTGTCCACCCATGCCTTAAACACCTCCAGGGAAGGTGAATCAACCACCTCCCTGGGCAGCCTCTGCCAGTGCCCAATGACCCTTCCAGTGAAAAACTTTTTTCTAATATCCAACCAAAACCTCCCCTGGCGGAGCTTGAGGCCATTCCCTCTTGTCCTGTCCCCTGTCACATGGAAGAAGAGCCTACCTCCCTCCTCTCCACAACCTCCTTTCAGGTACCTGTAGAGAGCAATGAGGTCTCCTCTCAGCCTCCTCTTCTCCAGGCTAAACACCCCCAGCTCTCTCAGCTGCTCCTCATCAGGCCTGTTCTCCAGCCCCTTCACCAGCTTCGTTGCTCTTCTCTGGACTCGCTCCAGAGTCTCAACGTCCTTCTTGTAGTGAAGCTTGCACATTGCATTCAACTGCTTTTAAAGACTGAAGTTAAGTCATGGGCTATGCCCTGTGGGAATCAAGCGTGTAGTGACTTTGTACTCCTTTGACATATATATGCTTATAAAGTTATAAGAGAATGACTTCTATTCTGTCACTGTAGCTGGAGTACAAATACTGAAAATACAGAGACCATTCTTGTTTTAGATTGTCACCTGGTCTGATTGGTGATGCTTGTTCCAGGATAGCGTGGCCAGTATTTTTAGTAACAGGAGCAGGAATGTCCCAGTTGGTATGGCATTTACACTTGCAGATTTTGGTAATTTTTGCTTAATGCTGGATGCAGGCAGCCTCTTGAACTGTGCCCATCACGGACTTCTGCAAATCCTAATGCATGAGCATGAATGGAATTCATGCTGAAGATGTGGTCCCATAAGTGTTACTCTTATTCTAGCAACCTTCAGTCTTTTAAATAGCATGATATCCTTTATGGAATGTGGATTTAGTTTCTGGTTCGCTCAGTCTGCGTGAAGGTCAACAATGAGCAGATGCCCTTGTAAGAATTTTCTTATTTGTCCAGTTTACACATTGTAATATAAGCTGAGAATGTCTCTTGCAACAGAAGCAGAGCTCAGACTGTTCATAATTCATGGCATTCTACATCTTGATTTTACATTTCTTTTTCAAGATGAATGAACTTTATATCTAGATCAGGGCAAAGATATACTGAAATTTTCTGTGACCAAGTGTAGACCTTTTCCATAATTTTTAACCCACTGTAACTTCAATGGATATTATGCTTAAGTAGGTTTTCCATGACATAGAGACATCATTTAGGAATGCAAAAAATTCCACCATTTCTTGATAACAGTATTACTGGCGTAAGCGTCTGACGTTAAGCAGTATATTGGTATCTAGCTTTAAATATACATTATAAGTGGTATTATTCAAAACAGAGTGCAAACTGACTTTAAGAACTATTTCAGAATTGTGTCTGTAATGATAGTGGGTCTGTCTTGAAATGTATTACCTGGAAGGGCTGCACAATACTTTGGGGGAGAAATGTGTAAGCAGAGGTAAAAAGAGTTAAAAACCCTAAAAAAAGTGTGTAGCAGAGTTGCTTATGGCAAAAGGTACCTTGACGTGTTATATGGATGTGATATGTTTTCAGTCTGCTTTCTGGCAAGAAATATGAACAAGCAATCGTGAGAATTTCATTAACAAGCCAAAAACTAACGAAAGCATAATTCAGGAGCAATTATAGATCAATAAAGGGATTTTTTTTGTTGTTTTGGTTTAGTTTTTTAGTAAATTCATTTCATTCAGAGAGCTGTTTCTATAAAGAAGAGCTTATGATAAGTCGTGTAATGTTTCTTCTCATTCTTCTTTTTACCTTGGTCCATTTTTAGGTCCAGAGCTTTATGCGGGGCTGGTTATGCAGAAGAAAATGGAAGACTATTGTCCAAGATTATATTTGTTCTCCTCATGCAGAAAGCATGAGAAAAAGGAATCAGATAGTTTTTAACATGGTGGAGGCGGAATCTGAATATGTGCATCAACTTTATGTTCTTGTGAATTGTTTTCTGCGGCCCTTAAGGATGGCTGCAAGTTCAAAGAAACCACCAATCAGTCACGATGATGTTAGTAGCATTTTCCTCAACAGGTATGGCATTTTATGTTTGCTTTTGGGGAGATTTGCTGACCACTTCTTCCCATTCTACTTCAGCTTACAGCAGGGAGGTCTGTCACCTGTTGTTTTGCTCTAATATAACTAATATCACTGAGGTAGACTACTTTTCCAGGAATAAAAAGCAAGATGCTGTCAGGGATGCTGTTTGAAACCAGCTAGATCTCTTTGCCTCCTTACATTCCATTTCATCCTCTGCTAGAGGAATGAAAGGACAAATTGTGCTTCTTGGGGCAGTTCTCATAATTCCCTGTCGCCTTTCCTGTTTCTTTTTATTTTAAGAGAGCAAAATTTGACTTAGTGTCCCCATATTATCCAGATAAGACCCTGAGGATGAGTGCATCTAATCTTCTATTTTCTATTGTTCTGCCTAACGAGACTCCTTCCCTTTTGCTTTTCTACAAAAAAAGAATTGCTCTTTGCATTAAGCATCCAAGTACTGTCATAATAAGTATGTACAAATAAGCTAGCGGGCATCTAAAATACAGGATTGGGATTGCATTCAAGTCTGCCTCAAACTTCTAAGAAACAGAACATGTTCTTTTAGTTATGAGCCAGGCTTCCCTTTCACGGCTTATTCAGGGTCACAATACTCTTTACAATTTCTCTTGAACTGCGATGTCCTCTGTTTCTGTTGACCTAATGAGCTGAAGTACAACATTAAGGTTCATATTATAGAAAAGTTGTAAGCATCAAATGTTATAGCAAGTGCGAATGTAGATGACTGCCACTGGCTTGAGGTTTTCTGTATTTTGTTGATCCTCTTAAAATAGTGAATGCATTGTCAGAGATTCTTGCAATCTGTTAATTAAACTGGAACATGTTATTTAATACATGTTTTTGTTTAAAAGAATTAAACAAAATGTGCTTTCTACACCAAATACAATCTATTCTGTAGAGATCCTACTCCAAGGTTTTAAAACAATGCAGTAAAAGGAAACATTCACTTCCATAATAATAACTGTCTTCTAGCAAAGTGCAAAATACATGAATAACCAGGAAGAGATGTTTCTCTGTGAACTGTTAATAAGAAAATAAAACCTGAATTGTCTCTTTGTTTGTTTAATTTTTTTTTTCAGTGAAACAATTATGTTTCTTCATGAGATATTTCACCAAGGCTTAAAAGCAAGAATAGCTAATTGGCCTACCTTAATTCTAGGTAAGTTACTGTCTTTTTCTCTAGGGGTACAATTTTTGTATTTATTTTTGAAATTACAGTGAGGTCTTTTTGTTTGAAGACAAGACTTTTAAAAGTCCCTTTTGAATGAAATGCATTTCCAGAACAAAAACTGTGAGATCTGGTCGAATGGTAGTTACATGTGGGCAGTAATAATTGTCTTGCAGTCCGTGTATGAGAATGCTTCTGTGCTAAACATTGGTTATTAACTAATCAGAACAACCATGTTTTGGCAGGTGAAAAGAGCTGAGTTTTATGTTTCTAAAATCTTCATATGTTGGAAACAGAACTGATTATAGTAATTCCTTTCCATAGAATATAGTAGCTTATTTTAAAATATTTTTGATATTGGTAGCTGGGAAAGAAAAAAAAGCATTTCTTGACTTTTTCTAGCTGACTTATTTGACATTCTGCTGCCAATGCTGAACATATATCAAGAATTTGTTCGGAATCATCAATATAGTCTGCAAGTACTGGCAAACTGTAAGCAAAACAGAGATTTTGACAAACTCTTGAAGCAATATGAAGCCAACCCAGCATGTGAGGGGCGAATGCTGGAAACTTTCCTTACGTACCCCATGTTTCAGGTAGTCTCTGTATACTTTGTGTGACTGTTTGTTTTTAATGTTTGGTTGATTCCTGTTACTGACATTATGATTGACTGAAGATTCTTTTTCCTTAACTAAAAATATTCTCATGCAAATTAATTTAGTTTTCATTTATTTCATTGTTATTCTGAAACTCTGCCTATAGAGAACTTCTGTCCTACTATAGTGATTAATCTGTATTCAGAATGTTTTTTATGTTAGAGGGGAATGTGGGATGAAGACTAGCACCAAAAGAAAAAATGCTGAGAAACAGTTACTTAACTTCTGCTTGCTGCAGGATTATGAAGCAGTCCAGACAGGGATAATACAACTGGCATAAAAAGTTAGAGTGGCCACAAACATTTTACCAGGAACACATTTTGGAATTTTCCTCCCATTTTGCTATCCAGTGACCTGGTCTTTAGGAAATGAAATGTGTATCACGAAAGTTTTGAAAATTTTATTATCTTCCTGATATTTTTTATTGATCTGCCTGGATTAATTAGTTGTGGCTGTTTTAAGAGTTCTACAAAGCAGTGGTCTGATTTTTTTTGACTTTTGCATTTAAACTAACATTTTACTTGCCAGGAAAATAGTGAACCCTTTAAGTTTATTCAGTTATGGGCAAACCAAGTAGAGAAAAAAAAAATGGGGGGCAGGTGTGTCTATTAGTGACATCTGTGGTATTGCTAGTTACTCATATTAGCCTAAAGGGCCATTAGCACCTGTAACAATAATTTTAGATTGGGGCTTGTAGAGCTTTGATAATTTTTGGTTGAGCTGAAACAAAGTCGTGGGATCTTAGGAGAGAGAAGGTCCTATACAAATGTGATGGAAGATATCATTGCTGGTAAACTTGCACTTTATGTGTAATAAGAAGTTGTGTCTCCATCTCCTGAATGTCTTTTATACTGTAAAGACGCACTATACTGCCCCATGACTTTGTTCTTATTAAAAGCCCTGAAACTGCTTAAAGTACTAATAAATAGATCAGCGTCCTTGTGCTACCCTATGAGCTTTAATAGTAAGTATTGCATATTCTTCAGTGTTCATTTGTGCAATATGAATTTTATCTAAATGCAAACAGGTTAGCTGGCATTTTCAAAGTCACAGGAAGTTTAGATACACATATTCTATTAAAATCAAAGGAATACATGCATGGTTCTCCCAGGGAATTTTGGAAGTTTTCTCTATTGGCACTTGGATAACAGTATGAAAAAATGAAATTTAGTGTTGTATTTGTGCCCACTTCTGATCTGATCTTTTCCTTAACATGTAATTAATGGATCTCAAATTGGAAGCATATGTATGTATATGGAGCCTCTGTCCTCTAAATCTTCAGAGTTTTTGGCACTGGTTATGTTTCTTATGTATGTGTAATCATTTTGCTATAGATTTTAATTTAATAAAGACTATGTTTGCAAAACTTTTCTGACCAATACAATTACCCATATTTAACAAAATGAAGTATTGGAATTAGTCCTTTAAGTCTTTACTGATTTTATACCTAATTTATTTTAAGATTCCTAGATATATTATAACACTTCATGAACTTCTGGCTCACACACCACATGAACATGTTGAACGAAAAAGCCTCGAATTTGCTAAATCTAAACTAGAAGAACTTTCAAGGTAAGAACTTTCTTCTTTATGTTTGATAATCTTGAATAAAATGGTTTGAAATGAAAGATCTGTCTTCTTTATTTCGGTTTGATATAGTTTCTTTTTTTAAAAAAATATTTTAGAGAAGTTATCAAAACCAAACCAAAGCAAAGATAATAGAAAACAAACAAAAATACCCCAGCCTAATACTTTGGCTCTTCTGGATTTTTTTCGCTGACATAAATCTGAGAGTGCCTCCTTGTGTTTTGGGTAGAGGAGAACAGGAGTTGCTATAAGAACCACCTGTTAGGAACAAAGCAGTTTACTTTACAAAGAGAAGTATAATTTTTTTTTCACAGTTTAAAAAAAAAAGTGCATTTCCAATACTCAGTGACAATACGAATCAATCAGCATCTTGAAAAGTACTGTGTTATAGTTTAAGCTGTTAATGAAATAACTGATTTTCAGTTATGCTTCAGATAATGCTAGATAAGCAGGAACTAAACATACATTTTTGAGAACTGCTGCTCCCTCTTGAAATCTGTAAAATGAAGCCCTTCCCTGAACTCCCAAACTATTCTCAGGTGTTCCCATATATCAGCCTAGTGAGAAATTCGATTGTCACCTTTTGGAAACACAGTTTTCTGCTATGAACAAAGAAGTTCTGCTTGAATTCCAGGTTATAAATCTTGAGTATCTGGAATATTCACTAAGGATGTGCTTAGACAGTATTTAGTTGTGAAAGAAGGCTCTTGTTAATTGCATTTCTTGACCACTGAGTTTCCTTTTTCTGTTAAGACAAGGCTGCTGCTTTGTGCAAACTATCCATTAGTTTTGAGCTTATTACCTTTTTGCTATATCTTTAACAGAGGAGGCTTTCTGAGTCAGGCCATGTTGTACCACCTTGTCAAGCTCTAACTTCTTAAAGAGCTGGATAGGCATTATCTTGTACAGGAATGTCTATGTTTGAATCCCGCAGTGTCCAGCAAGTTCTGCCCTGTTCTGAGGCTGTCTAAAAGAGAAAGAAGTAATTTCTCCTTTCCACTCAAGCAGAGGAGAAAAATTCTGTGGCCAGGATTATATGCACAAGCAGATCAATCAGCTTTGACTTGGCTTCATCTCATAAATTAGAGTTTATTGCTGATCCAACTAATTTGTAACTGAACATTCAGAATTGGATACTGAGACTGATACTGCTCATAAGGCAGGCAGTATAAACAGTAAATATAAAACTTTGTGACTGATTTCCACTCTTTTCAAGTACTTCTGAGGAAGGAGGAGCTTTCAGATAGTGTAGTCAGCCTGGAATCAGTTTAGGAAAATATTATACACCACAACACTATATAAACTTCTGGGTAGAAAAGATCTTGAGCCTTGAAAAAAAAAAATCTATGTTTCTCTGTGTAACAGAGGATTCCTATAAAAAAAAGGCCAAAGAAAGTGAGCAGTGAGCCCTTGAGGCTGTAGTTGTTACAGGAAGCAGGGGAACAGTGGATGATACATTCAAATGTAAAATCAAGAAGAATATAGAGTGGAAACACAAAGTCAAGGGCAGGTCCTCTATGATGTGTAATAATCAAGACAAAATGTTAGGAAATATTTCCAGATTTGTGGCAACGTGTTCTGTTGAGGATCAAGAAGTACCATTCCGTCAGCTGTGAAGTTTTAAGTTGGTGGCATCTATTAGATAGTCTAGAAACAGGTCCAGAAAAATTGGTTCCATCCCTGAAAAAAAAAAAAAAATTAAATGAGTGCAACATAACTTAAAAGGGAAAGAAAAGGGACTTGGTCTAGAGTGATCATGTACTGTGTGTGTACATTTGTTTTGTAGCAGGTGGCAAAGGACATCTGCTGCCTTCTGTGTGTACACCTTTTAAGTGCAAGTGAAACTAGGCACAACAGGTGCAAAATATATTTCAGGGAAAGTAGATAAAGTGCATTTTGTGTTGTGTCTTGACAGGGTGATGCATGATGAAGTGAGTGATACTGAAAACATCCGGAAGAATCTAGCCATAGAAAGAACGATAGTAGAAGGCTGTGATATATTACTAGATACCAGCCAAACTTTTATACGCCAAGGTAAGATCTTCTTTAAAGCTATCTATATAATCATGAAAAAAATGCATTAAACCTGGCAGGGTTGCCATCCTTAGGCAGGTCACTGCACTGGGCACAGGAAACATCCTTGGACTACTCATAGTCCGTGGAGAGTAAAGCACAGGATGCCCTGATGACAACTAATTTTGGGCTGTAGCTGAACCACATTTCTGTGCTGACTTCTACAGGAACCATAAAAACCAGCAGCACATGAATGGGAAGGCACTCATGGGACAGTAAAGTACATACTGTCTGTAGTGTGATCTTTAAAGGGATGGAAATTACATACAGCTCTGCAGAGACTGGGGCTGCTTGGCTATTTAACATGGCACTCCCAGCTGATGCCAGCATTTGAAGAAAAGAGTACGAGAAGCTTGAAGCTTTGTCAGTGGAAAAGTGATTGCTAGGAAAAAAATCAGCTACCAGTTGATCTCACTTTAATTCCTGCTTTGCAAACATCTCAAATGGATACAGTGAGCATAGGTAAAATACCTGAACATACTCACTTTGTCTGTAGAGAGGTGCATTTTTGAGATTCACTAGAATTTCAGTATAAATATAAACAGTGTTTCTGAAAGAAGTCATGAAAAAAAGACGTACTGTTTTGCCAGAAAGGAAGGAATACTTCTCATGTGATAGTTATATAAACAGTAGAGGAAGAGCCATACCGTATTCTTTTTCTGTGTATTGTTTATGGATTTGGAAACTCTTTCTGTTGAAGGTAACACTTAGTGGAGGTAGAATTTGCTGTTAAGTATCACAAAATTGTGATAAAATTACTTTTCCATCTTTTACCACTAGCAGTAAACTGGTTACAGGGCTTATGTGTTGTGGCTTATTTTCATGGCAAAACAACAAATGTAGAAACTTTATAACTAAATCCTGGGTTTCTACCATTTACATAATAATTTACTTCCGGATCTTTTGTACCAAGTTAATGGTTTTGTATGTAGTAACTACAGACCTGGAACATAGGAGTTTTGATAGGTACAGGATCTTTAACGTGTGGAAAGTTTTAAATGTACTTAGGAAAGATTAGCAATGTACTTGAGGTTTATCCCTTCACGAAGCCTTTTCTAAAAAGCCTCAGCAGAACATTTTTGTGTTTAATAGAATCATACACACAGCTGCTAATTAATAGATTTTGCATAGATTTTGCAGTCCATTCTGTGTTTTGTAGTCATGTGGCCAAACTATGAAACTCCTGTAATAAATTCTAATATTGTTTATACAAGTCACTATTAAATTACTTGAATCTTTGTTAAATATATGCATTTGTTATAACTGAAATATTGAAAGAATTATGAATATGGGTTTGAGAAAAATTTAAAGCTGTTGTGTAGCATTTACAGCCAAAAAGTGGCAGGGTTGTGATGCTCCTAGACTGACCTCTACCATGTAATTTAATTAAATTTTAGATTTTTTAAAAAAAAATATGATTGCAATGCTTTCTATTCATGTATTTGTTAGGGGGTTTCTTCTTAGGGTTGGCTGGTATTATTTTATCTATGTACCTAGTGTTTCATCAGTAAAAACCCAATATTTTTTTCTGTAGAACATAGTCTGAAGAAGATTACTGTTGGAGTGTTAGACCCAGGTCAGACCCATAGTTTAAGTAAATTAAATACAGATTTATTTCTGGGTATACAGTCAAAGGACAAGACTGCGTGTAAAAGAAGGATGTATTACAGTTTATCCTTTGAAACATCCACCAATATGATTTTGTTGAAGGGCAGAAATCTGAGTAGACCTGATGAAGTAATACTGAGCCCATTTTCCTTTCACAGCTGACAATGTAGTCACTTTGACAATGATGCCCACCTCCTCTGATTTCAATTAGCCTCCTATTCTTTGCATTGATCAGTGTAGACTGGTACAAGCAGCCTCTTCACCTTAAAAAACAGAGATGCCTTTACCTTTGCTCTGGATTTTTCTATGAATGTTAATTACAACTTTAATGTTTGTTATGTATTTTACTATCCTAAGAAGAGATTGATGCTCGTGAACTATGGAAGTTGCAACGTAGACTGAGGGTTCCCCTTCGGGTTTCCTGGGGCTTCCTTTCCTCTGTCTTCTGCTTTAATACAGACTTTATTATCAGGCACAGTATAAGTCATGGCAAACATGGAACATTTTCTTTAGAACTCTAAAGAAAGCATAGGGAATCTCAGTCTGCAATCTAACATTGGGTGACACACAGTGACAACTATGAATTTACCTCTGCTCATAAATATGTCACAATTGAAAATCATGGAATAGCTGAGGTTTGAAGGGACTTCTTTGGAGTATCCAGTCCAGTTTTACTTCTTCAAAGCAGCGTAAGCTGAAGCAGTTTGCCCTGTACCATGTCCTGTTGGGTTTGGGTTGTCACCAGGGATGGAGACTCCACAGACTCCGAGTGAGCAAGCCTTTCCCATGTTTGACCATGCTTACAGTGAAATTAAAAAGCCTATAGAATGGAGAAGCCAGACTGAAATTGTTATCCAGCCAGTTACATATAGGCTAAAAAATGCTTTTAAAAAAAAGAATACAACCTTTTGTATTTCTTGGATTAAACAAAGGCTAATAGAGTGACTATTCTGGCAGTACTGAAGTACTGAAAATGCTTAGGTCTGTAGCTGGATAAAAATTCCTGAGATTACACTGTTTGTCCAAACTGTACTATTAATGAGTGTTCTAAAATTAGCCCCACTTGCTCATTGCAACTGTACATTTGCCAGTTGTGACCATTTTTTTTCCTTAAGAGGAAATCTGTAGTAGAGTGCATGGTGGGGAAATGAACAGTTTTGTTAATAACAAAAGCTTGATGGGAATGTATGGTGTTCTTGCTTGATGTCAGCCATGCAGCACGTATAGAAGACATGTTTCTCTCTGTAAATACTGAGTACCAAAGAGACATAATAAATTGTCCATTTTCTGCATTAAAGAAAAGATAGTTGCCTTTGACTTGCCTTATTAACCAGTAGCACTTCAGCTCTATACAAGAACAAAATTCAACCTTCAGCTGAGTGTAGCAGAACAGAATATGGTACTCCTGAAAACATTTTAATGACAAGTAAAAAATGAAATAAAATCTATCTGTAAAGTTATATCCATAAGCGTTATACTAAGAAGAGAAGTGGAAATGAAATGTACAAATTGAATATAGTTACTTTAAATGTGTAGAGGAAATTTCAGGAGAAAGATGACACTGAGGGTTTTGTGATAAGAAGTTGCCTGGGAATTGATATGTACAAACTCCTTGGCATTGAAATGGGAGATAGGGAGCAGCAACTGGCATGACAGAAAAGTCACAATTCCAACACAGGGAAATGATGTCCTTAGTGTCTTTTGCAGCTGAGACAGATAAGCTGGTTTTTTTCCAGGAGAAATGTACAACAACAAATAA
>JAUNZM010001707.1:0-17217 GCA_033459285.1 Clamator glandarius
TTTGGGGGGTAAAATGGGGAGTTTGGGGGTAAAATGGGGGGTTTGGGGGGTAAAAAAGGGAGTTTTGGGGGTAAAATGGGGGGTTTGGGGGGTAAAAAAGGGGAGTTTTGGGGGTAAAATGGGGATTTGGGGGGTAAAATGGGGGGTTTGGGGGGTAAAAAGGGGAGTTTGGGGGGTAAAATGGGGAGTTTGGGAGGTAAAAAGGGGAGTTTGGGGGGTAAAATGGGGGTTCTGGGGGTAAAAAGGGGAGTTTGGGGGGTAAAAAGGGGGTTTGGGGGGTAAAAAGGGGAGTTTGGGGGGTAAAATGGGGGGCTCGGGGGGTAAAAAATGGGGGTTCGGGGCAGTTTTTGAGGGTTTTTTGCCCCCCAGGGGCTGCCCTTCCCGCCCCCCCCCCCCCCGCGCCGCCTCCCCCGGCAGCTTCCAGCCCCACGGCGCCAGCCCCCAGCCCCACGGCGTGAGTCACCCCCTGCCCCATAGCGACCCCCCTGCCCCATAGCGACCCCCTGCCCCATAGCGACCCCCCTGCCCCATAGAGACCCCCTGCCCCATAGAGACCCCCTGCCCCATAGAGACCCCCCCTGCCCCATAGCGACCCCCTGCCCCCATAGCGACCCCCCCTGCCCCATAGAGACCCCCTGCCCCATAGAGACCCCCCTGCCCCATAGAGACCCCCTGCCCCATAGAGACCCCCTGCCCCATAGAGACCCCCCTGCCCCATAGCGACCCCCCTGCCCCATAGCGACCCCCCTGCCCCATAGAGACCCCCTGCCCCATAGAGACCCCCTGCCCCATAGAGACCCCCCTGCCCCATAGAGACCCCCTGCCCCATAGAGACCCCCTGCCCCATAGAGACCCCCCCTGCCCCATAGCGACCCCCCTGCCCCATAGAGACCCCCCTGCCCCATAGCGACCCCCCCTGCCCCATAGAGACCCCCCTGCCCCATAGCGACCCCCTGCCCCATAGAGACCCCCTGCCCCATAGAGACCCCCCTGCCCCATAGCGACCCCCTGCCCCATAGAGACCCCCCTGCCCCATAGCGACCCCCCTGCCCCATAGAGACCCCCCTGCCCCATAGCGACCCCCCTGCCCCATAGAGACCCCCCTGCCCCATAGAGACCCCCCTGCCCCATAGGGACCCCCTGCCCCATAGCGACCCCCTGCCCCATAGCGACCCCCCTGCCCCATAGAGACCCCCCCTGCCCCATAGAGACCCCCCTGCCCCATAGAGACCCCCTGCCCCATAGAGACCCCCCCTGCCCCATAGAGACCCCCCTGCCCCATAGCGACCCCCCCTGCCCCATAGAGACCCCCCCTGCCCCCATAGAGACCCTCCCCTGAGCCCCCCATAGCGACCCCCCCTGCCCCATAGAGACCCCCCTGCCCCATAGAGACCCCCTGCCCCATAGCGACCCCCCTGCCCCATAGCGACCCCCCTGCCCCATAGAGACCCCCCCTGCCCCATAGCGACCCCCTGCCCCATAGAGACCCCCTGCCCCATAGCGACCCCCCCGCCCCATAGAGACCCCCCTGCCCCATAGCGACCCCCTGCCCCATAGAGACCCCCCCTGCCCCATAGCGACCCCCTGCCCCATAGCGACCCCCCTGCCCCATAGCGACCCCCCCTGCCCCATAGCGACCCCCCCTGCCCCATAGAGACCCCCCTGCCCCATAGCGACCCCCCTGCCCCATAGAGACCCCCCTGCCCCATAGAGACCCCCCTGCCCCATAGAGACCCCCCTGCCCCATAGCGACCCCCTGCCCCATAGGGACCCCCCTGCCCCATAGAGACCCCCTGCCCCATAGCGACCCCCTGCCCCATAGGGACCCCCCTGCCCCATAGAGACCCCCTGCCCCATAGGGACCCCCTGCCCCATAGAGACCCCCCTGCCCCATAGAGACCCCCCTGCCCCATAGCGACCCCCTGCCCCATAGCGACCCCCTGCCCCATAGAGACCCCCCTGCCCCATAGCGACCCCCCTGCCCCATAGAGACCCCCCTGCCCCATAGCGACCCCCTGCCCCATAGAGACCCCCTGCCCCATAGAGACCCCCTGCCCCATAGCGACCCCCTGCCCCATAGAGACCCCCCTGCCCCATAGCGACCCCCCTGCCCCATAGAGACCCCCCTGCCCCATAGCGACCCCCCTGCCCCATAGAGACCCCCCTGCCCCATAGAGACCCCCCTGCCCCATAGGGACCCCCTGCCCCATAGCGACCCCCCTGCCCCATAGCGACCCCCCCTGCCCCATAGCGACCCCCTGCCCCATAGGGACCCCCTGCCCCATAGAGACCCCCCTGCCCCATAGGGACCCCCCTGCCCCATAGAGACCCCCCCTGCCCCATAGAGACCCCCCCTGCCCCATAGCGACCCCCCTGCCCCATAGGGACCCCCCTGCCCCATAGGGACCCCCCTGCCCCATAGAGACCCCCCCTGCCCCATAGAGACCCCCCTGCCCCCATAGAGACCCCCCTGCCCCATAGGGACCCCCCTGCCCCATAGAGACCCCCCTGCCCCATAGAGACCCCCCTGCCCCATAGAGACCCCCTGCCCCATAGCGACCCCCCTGCCCCATAGGGACCCCCCTGCCCCATAGGGACCCCCCTGCCCCATAGAGACCCCCCTGCCCCATAGAGACCCCCCCTGCCCCATAGAGACCCCCCTGCCCCATAGCGACCCCCCTGGCCCCTCATTAACCCTAATGAACTGTTCCCCCTCCTCATTAACCCTTTCCCCTCATTAATTAACCCTTCCCCTCATTAATTAACCCTTCCCCTCATTAACCCTTCCCCTCATTAATTAACCCTTCCCCTCATTAATTAACCCTTCCCCTCATTAATTAACCCTTCCCCTCATTAATTAACCCTTCCCCTCATCAATTAACCCTTTCCCCTCATTAATTAACCCTTCCCCTCATTAATTAATTAACCCTTTCCCCCCCCCCAGGCCGCGTTCCCCCCCAGCCCCTCCCCCACCCCCCGGCTGCCTTTCCTCCACGGGCAGAGCGCGCGCTTCTACCACAAGTGACGTCATCGCGCCGCGCCGGAAACGCCCTCCCGGTGACGTCACCAGAGGGCGCCGGAAAAGAAACAAAAGAGTTAAACCCACCCCTCCCCGTGACGTCATCGGGGGCCGCCGGAAGCCCTCTCCGCGTCGCCCCCCCCCGTGACGTCATCAGGAGGCGCCGGAACCCCCCGTCCCCTCAATTAATAAAACTTTCAACCTTTAATTTTTTTCCACTTTTTTATTTCCAGGCGGGTTTTTTTTTTTCTTTGAAAGGGGGGGGGGGGAGTGGGGGAGAGGGGGGGGCTCCTTCCTTCCCCCCCGCCCCGCACCCCAGAGATTTTGGGGGGTTGGGAGGGGGAAGCGGGGGGGGAGCTGCCCCCTCCCCCCCCCTCCCGGAGGCCCCGCCCCCTCCTCGCCCCTCCCCCACACGGGCTGGGGGGGCCTCGTCCGGCGGCCTGAGGGGGGGGGGGGGGGAAGGGTTAGAGGGGGGCACAGGCCCCCCTGCCCCATAGAGACCCCCCCTGCCCCATAGAGACCCCCCTGCCCCATAGAGCAAGGCCCTGCCCCATAGACAGATCCCCCTGCCCCATAGACAGATCCCCCTGCCCCATAGAGACCCCCCTGCCCCATAGAGACCCCCCTGCCCCATAGAGACCCCCCTGCCCCATAGAGACCCCCCTGCCCCATAGACAGATCCCCCTGCCCCATAGACCAAGGCCCTGCCCCATAGAACAAGCCCCCCTGCCCCATAGAGATGCCCTCCTGCCCCATAACAAAGTCTCTGCCTCATAGAGAGACTCCCTCGTGCCCCACAGAGACCCCCCTGTGCCCCACAGAGACCCCCTCGTGCCCCATAACAAAGTCTCTGCCCCCCAGAGCCCCCCCCGGCTCCCCACCTGGGCCCTATTTGGCCATGGCCTTGATGGCGACAGCAGCCTCCTCGGTCATCGCCGACAGCACCGTGATCTGTGGGGCAGAGGGACCCACAGCTGCCCCACGGCCCCTTCCCCCAGCCCCACGGCCCCTTCCCCAGCCCCACGGCCCCTTCCCCCAGCCCCACGGCCCCTTCCCCCAGCCCCACGGCCCCTTCCCCAGCCCCACGGCCCCTTCCCCAGCCCCACGGCCCCTTCCCCAGCCCCACGGCCCCTTCCCCCAGCCCCACGGCCCCTTCCCCAGCCCCACGGCCCCTTCCCCCAGCCCCACGGCCCCTTCCCCAGCCCCACGGCCCCTTCCCCAGCCCCACGGCCCCTTCCCCCAGCCCCACGGCCCCTTCCCCAGCCCCACAGCCGCCCCCCCAGCCCCACGGCCCCTTCCCCAGCCCCACAGCCGCCCCCCCAGCCCCACGGCCCCTTCCCCAGCCCCACGGCCCCTTCCCCCAGCCCCACGGCCCCTTCCCCAGCCCCACAGCCGCCCCCCCAGCCCCACGGCCCCTTCCCCCAGCCCCACGGCCCCTTCCCCCAGCCCCACGGCCCCTTCCCCCAGCCCCACGGCCCCTTCCCCAGCCCCACGGCCCCTTCCCCCAGCCCCACGGCCCCTTCCCCAGCCCCACAGCCCCTTCCCCCAGCCCCACGGCCCCTTCCCCAGCCCCACAGCCGCCCCCCCAGCCCCACGGCCCCTTCCCCAGCCCCACGGCCCCTTCCCCAGCCCCACGGCCCCTTCCCCAGCCCCACGGCCCCTTCCCCAGCCCCACGGCCCCACGGCCCCTTCCCCAGCCCCACGGCCGCCCCCCCAGCCCCACGGCCCCTTCCCCCAGCCCCACGGCCCCTTCCCCAGCCCCACGGCCGCCCCCCCAGCCCCACGGCCGCCCCCCCCAGCCCCACGGCCGCCCCCCCAGCCCCACGGCCCCCTTCCCCAGCCCCACGGCCCCACGGCCCCTTCCCCAGCCCCACGGCCCCTTCCCCAGCCCCACGGCCGCCCCCCCAGCCCCACGGCCGCCCCCCCAGTACCAGGATCTCCTCGCCGCAGTCGTATTTCTGCTCGATCTCCTTGCCCAGGTCGCCCTCGGGCAGCCGCAGATCCTCTCGCACCTCCCCGCTGTCCTGGAGCAGCGACAGGTACCCGTCCTGGATCCCGATCAGCTGGAAACAGAAACATTTGGGGTCCCTCCTGTGGTGTGTGTGTCCCCCCCCCAAAATCTGGGGGCTCGAATCTGCCCCCTTCCCCACATTTAGGGCCCCTCGGAGCCCCCCAAACCTGCCCCCCCCCCCCCCCTTAAAGCTTTGGGGTCAGCTCTGTGTCTCCCTCCATTAAAGGTCCCCTCTGTGTCCCCTCAAATAGCGTCCCCACACCCCTTTTGGGGTCCCCTAACGTGTTCCCCCCCATCTAGGGTCCCCCCTGTGTGCTCCTCAATCTCTTCCCCCCATTTAGGGTCCCCTCTGTGTTCCCTCAAATAGCGTCCCCACACCCCTTATGGGGTCCCCTAACGTGTTCCCCCCCATCTAGGGTCCCCCCTGTGTGCTCCTCAATCTCTTCCCCCCAATTTAGGGTCCCCTCTGTGTCCCCTCAAATTGTGACCCCACACCCCTTTTGGGGTCTCCAATCTGTTCCCCCCTTATTTAGGGTCCCCCCTGTGTCCCCCTCAATCTCTTCCCCCCATTTAGGGTCCCCTCTGCGTCCCCTCAAATAGCGTCCCCACACCCCTTATGGGGTCCCCTAACGTGTTCCCCCCCATCTAGGGTCCCCCCTGTGTGCCCCTCAATCTCTTCCCCCCAATTTAGGGTGCCCTCTGTGTCCCCTCAAATTGTGTCCCCACACCCCTTATGGGGTCCCCAATCTGTTCCCCCCTTATTTAGGGTCCCCCCTGTGTGCCCCTCAATCTCTTCCCCCCATTTAGGGTCCACTCTGTGTCCCCACCCCCTTTATGCCCCCCTAACCTGTGTCCCCTCCCATTTAGGGTCCCCCCCCATGTCTCCCCCCATTTAGGGTCCCCTCTGTGTCCCCTCCCCGCCATTTAGGGCCCCCCCCGTGTCCCCCTCAATCTCTTCCCCCCATTTGGGGTGTCCCCTCGAATTGTGCCCCCACACACCTTTTGGGGTCCCCTAACCTGTTCCCCCCATTTAGGGTCCCCTCAAATTCTGGCCCCACCCCCTTCATGCCCCCCTAACCTGTGTCCCCTCCCATTTAGGGTCCCCCCTGTGTGTCCCCCCATTTAGGGTCCCCTCTGTGTCCCCTCAAATTGCGTCCCCACTCCCTTTATGCCCCTCTAACCTGTGTCCCCCCCCATTTAGGGTCCCCTCAAATTGTGTCCCCAGCCCCCTTTTGGGGTCCCCTAACGTGTTCCCCCTATTTAGGGTCCCCCCCGTGTCCCCCTCAATCTCTTCCCCCCATTTAGGGTCCCCTCTGTGTCCCCTCAAATTGGGTCCCCACCCCCTTCATGCCCCCCTAACCTGTGTCCCCCCCCAACTTAAGGTCCAGCCTGTGTCTCCCCGCATTTAGGGTCTCCTCTAATTGTGTCCTCACCCCCTTTTTGGGGTTCCCCATCTGTTCCCTCCCGATTTGGGGTCCCCCTCGTGTCCCCCCCCATTTAGAGTCCCCTCTGTGTCCCCTTAAATTGTGTCCCCACTCCCTTTATGCCCCTCTAACCTGTGTCCCCCCCCATTTAGGGTCCAGTCTGTGTCTCCCCCCATTTAAGGTCCCCCCTGTGTCCCCTCAAATTGTGTCCCCATCTCCTTCATGCCCCCCTAACCTGTTCCCCCTCCATTTAAGGTCCCCCCAGCCCCATAACCAGGACCCCCAGCCCCATAGCGACACCCCCAGCCCCATAACCAGGACCCCCAGCCCCATAGCGACACCCCCAGCCCCATAACCAGGACCCTCAGCCCCATAGCGACACCCCCAGCCCCATAGCGACACCCCCAGCCCCATAACCAGGACCCCCAGCCCCATAACCAGGACCCCCAGCCCCATAGCGACACCCCCAGCCCCATAACCAGGACCCTCAGCCCCATAGCGAGACCCCCAGCCCCATAGCGACACCCCCAGCCCCATAACCAGGACCCTGAGCCCCATAGCGACACCCTCAGCCCCATAACTAGGACCCTGAGCCCCATAGCGACACCCCCAGCCCCATAACCAGGACCCCCAGCCCCATAGCGACACCCCCAGCCCCATAACCAGGACCCCCAGCCCCATAGCGACACCCCCAGCCCCATAACCAGGACCCCCAGCCCCATAGCGACACCCCCAGCCCCATAACCAGGACCCCCAACCCCATAGCGACACCCCCAGCCCCATAACCAGGACCCCCAGCCCCATAGCGACACCCCCAGCCCCATAACCAGGACCCCCAGCCCCATAGCGACACCCCCAGCCCCATAACCAGGACCCCCAGCCCCATAGCGACACCCCCAGCCCCATAACCAGGACCCTCAGCCCCATAGCGAGACCCCCAGCCCCATAGCGACACCCCCAGCCCCATAACCAGGACCCTGAGCCCCATAGCGACACCCCCAGCCCCATAACCAGGACCCCCAGCCCCATAGCGACACCCCCAGCCCCATAACCAGGACCCCCAGCCCCATAGCGACACCCCCAGCCCCATAACCAGGACCCCCAGCCCCATAGCGACACCCCCAGCCCCATAACCAGGACCCCCAGCCCCATAACCAGGACCCCCAGCCCCATAGCGACACCCCCAGCCCCCCAAGTGTGGGTCTCACCATCCATCCCCCCCACCCCAGCACCGATTTTAGGCTCCAACCCCCTCAAAACCTCAGGATTTTGCTCCCCTTCCCCCAAATTTTTCGGGGTTCGGGCCCCATTTCCCCCCCTAACCAGGATTTGGGGTCCTCCCCTGTAATTTTTGGGGTTCCCTCCTACCTGGAAGTCGTTCCTCTTGATGTTGGGGACGTCCATGTTGTGGGTCGAGGGGCAGATGTCCTCGTATTTCTTCCCCGTGAAGATGTCGATGCCCACCAGGTGCACCTGGGGGGGGGCAAAAAAAGGGGGTTCGGGGGGTAATTTGGGGTTCAGGGGGTAGTTTTGGGGTTCAGGGGGCGGTTTCGGTGGGTTTTGAGGGGCAGGGGGTGGGTTTTGGGGGGCGTTTCCTTGCTCCGATGACTCTTGGAGGTCTCCAAGGTGGATCTAGGGGGGGTTTTGGGGGTCAAGAGGGTAAATTTGGGGGTCCAGGGGGTAGTTTTAGGGTTCACGGGGTAATTTTGGGGTTCAGGGGGTGGTTTCGGTGGGTTTTGAGGGGCAGGGGGTGGGTTTTGGGGGGCGTTTCCTTGCTCTGATGACTCTTGGAGGTCTTCAAGGTGGATCTAGGGGGGGGTTTGGGGGTCCAAGAGGTAATTTTGGGGTCCAGGGGGCAGTTTTGGGGTTCAGGGGGTAATTTTGGGGTCCAGGGGGCGGTTCTGGTGGGTTTTGAGGGGCAGGGGGTGGGTTTTGGGGGGCGTTTCCTTGCTCCGATGACTCTTGGAGGTCTCCAAGGTGGATCTAGGGGGGGTCTTGGGGTTCAAGAGGGTAAATTTGGGGGTCCAGGGGGCAGTTTTGGGGTTCAGGGGGTGGTTGCGGTGGGTTTTGAGGAGCAGGAGTTGGGTTTTGGGGGGCGTTTCCTTGCTCCGATGACTCTTGGAGGTCTCCAAGGTGGATCTAGGGGGGGTTTTGGGGTTCAAGAGGGTAAATTTGGGGGTCCAGGGGGCAGTTTTGGGGTTCAGGGGGTAGTTTTGGGGTCCAGGGGGCGGTTCTGGTGGGTTTTGAGGGGCAGGGGGTGGGTTTTGGGGGGCGTTTCCTTGCTCTGATGACTCTTGGAGGTCTCCAAGGTGGATCTAGGGGGGTTTTGGGGGTCCAAGAGGTAATTTGGGGGTCCAGGGGGCAGTTTTGGGGTTCAGGGGGTAATTTTGGGGTCCAGGGGGCGGTTCTGGTGGGTTTTGAGGGGCAGGGGGTGGGTTTTGGGGGGCGTTTCCTTGCTCCGATGACTCTTGGAGGTCTCCAAGGTGGATCTAGGGGGGGTTTTGGGGGTCAAGAGGGCAAATTTGGGGGGTCCAAGAGGTAATTTGGGGGCCCAGGGGGTAAATTTGGGGGTCCAGGGGGCAGTTTTGGGGGTCCATTTCCTCGCTCGGAGGTCTTGGAGGTGTCTCTGGGGGGTTTTAGGGTGTAAGGGGGGGGGGGTTTGGTGGCCACAGCTCAATATTTGGTGGCCAGGACTCAATATTTGGCAACCAGGCCCCCATTTTGGTGGCCAAACCTCAATATGTGGTGGCCAGGACGCCATTTTGGGGGCCAAAACTCAATTTTGGGTGGCCACGGCTCAATATTTGGCAACCAGGACTCCATTTTGGTGGCCACGACCCCATTTTTGACAAGCAGGACTCCACTTCGGTGGCCAGGACCCCATTTTCAGTGGCCAGGACCCCATTTTCAGTGGCCACGATCCCAGTTTTGACAACTACGACTCCGTTTTGATGGCCACAACCCCATTTTTGAGAACCAGGACCCCATTTTGGTGGCCACGACCCCATTTTTGGAGGCCGTGACTCCATTTTTAACAGCTACAACTCCATTTTTGACAACTATGACCCTAATTTGGTGGCCTCGACCCCATTTTAGTGGCCACGACCCCATTTTTGACAACTACAACCCCTTTTTGGTGGCCACAAGCCCTTTTTTGACAACTAGGACCCCATTTTGGTGGCCACAACCCCATTCTTGGTGACCAGAACTCAATTTTTGGTGGCCACGACCTCATTTTCAGTGGCCGTGACCCCATTTCTGGCAGCCACGACCCCATTTTTGGCGGCCACGACCCCATTTTTGGTGGCCACGACGCCATTTTTGACAACTACGACCCCTTTTTGGTAGCCACGACCCCATTTTGGTGGCCACGACCCCATTTTTCACAACTACAACCCCATTTTGGTGGCCACAATCCCATTTTTGGCGACCAGAACTCAATTTTTGGTGACCGTGACCCCAGTTTTGGTGGCCACGACCCTATTTTTGACAACTATGACCCCTTTTTGGTGACCAGAACTCCATTTTGGTGGCCACAACCCCATTTTTGGTGGCCATGATCCCATTTTTGACAACTGCGACCCCATTTCTGGCGGCCACGACCCCATTTTTGACAACTATGACCCCATTTTGGTGGCCACGACCCCATTTTCGGTGGCCACGACCCCATTTTTGATGGCTGCGACCCCATTTTTGGTGGCCACGACCCCATTTTTCACAACTATGACCCCATTTTGGTGGCCACGACCCCATTTTTGGTGACCAGAACTCAATTTTTAGTGGCCACGACCACATTTTCAGTGGCCATGACCCCATTTCTGGCGGCCATGACCCCTTTTTTCACAACTACGACCCCATTTTGGTGGCCACAATCCCATTTTCGGTGACCAGAACTCAATTTTTGGTGACCGCGACCCCATTTTTGGCGGCCACGACCCCATTTTTGACAACTATGACCCCATTTTGGTGGCCACGACCCCATTTTTGACAACTATGACCCCATTTTGGTGGCCACGACCCCATTTTCGGTGGCCACGACCCCATTTTTGACAACTATGACCCCATTTTGGTGGCCACAACCCCATTTCTGGCGGCCACGACCCCATTTTTCACAACTACGACCCGATTTTGGTGGCCACGACCCCATTTTCGGTGACCAGAACTCAATTTTTGGTGACCGCGACCCCATTTTTGGCAGCCACGACCCCATTTTGGTGGCCACGACCCCATTTTGGTGGCCACGACCCCATTTTTGACAACTATGACCCCATTTTGGTGGCCACGACCCCATTTTTGGTGACCACGACCCCATTTTTGACAACTATAACCCCATTTTGGTGGCCACGACCCCATTTTTCACAACTATGACCCCATTTTGGTGGCCACAACCCCATTTTCGGTGACCAGAACTCAATTTTTGGTGACCGCGACCCCATTTTCGGTGGCCACGACCCCTTTTTTCACAACTACGACCCCATTTTGGTGGCCACGATCCCATTTTTGGTGACCAGAACTCACTTTTTGGTGGCCGCGACCCCATTTCTGACAACTAGGACCCCATTTTGGTGGCCACGACCCCATTTTCGGTGGCCACGACCCCATTTTTCACAACTACGACCCCGTTTTCGGTGGCCACGACCCCATTTTTCACAACTACGACCCCATTTTCGGTGGCCACGACCCCATTTTCGGTGGCCACGACCCCATTTTTCACAACTACGACCCCATTTTCGGTGGCCACGACACCATTTTCGGTGGCCACGACCCCATTTTTCACAACTACGACCCCGTTTTCGGTGGCCACGACCCCATTTTGGTGGCCACGACCCCATTTTCGGTGGCCACGACCCCATTTTTCACAGCTACGACCCCATTTCGGTGGCCACGACCCCATTTCGGTGGCCACGACCCCATTTTTCACAGCTACGACCCCATTTTTCACAGCTACGACCCCATTTCGGTGGCCACGAGCCCGTTTTTGGTGGCCACGAGCCCGTTTTGGGTGGCCGGCTCACCTTGGCGTGGCCGTGCTTGCCGGTCTTGGAGGTGGACATCTCGACGATCTTACAGGGCCGCCCCTTGAGGACGACGAAGCCGTTCTTGCGCAGGGCCGAGCACTGCATGGGGAAGGTGGCCGAGGCGCCCGCGTCCCCCGTCTCGAAGTCCAGCTCGTCCGCCATGGCCGCTCGGTGTCCGCTCGACTGCGGGGCACCCCGAAAAAAACAAAAAAACCCAAAAAAACGAGGGGCTCAGGGGGCTCGAAACGGCCTCCGAGGGCACCTCGAGGGCTTTGGGATCAATCGGAGGAGCTGGAGATGCCGCTGAGGGCACCTCGAGGGCTTTGGGATCAATCGGAGGAGCTGGAGATGCTGCTGAGGGCACCTCGAGGGGTTCTGAGGGCACCTCGAGGGCTTTGGGATCAATCGGAGGAGCTGGAGATGCCGCTGAGGGCACCTCAAGGGCTTTGGGATCAATCAGAGGAGCTGGAGATGCCGCTGAGGGCACCTCGAGGGCTTTGGGATCAATCAGAGGAGCTGGAGATGCTGCTGAGGGCACCTCGAGGGCTTTGGGATCAATCGGAGGAGCTGGAGATGCCGCTGAGGGCACCTCAAGGGCTTTGGGATCAATCAGAGGAGCTGGAGATGCTGCTGAGGGCACCTCGAGGGCTTTGGGATCAATCAGAGGAGCTGGAGATGCCGCTGAGGGCACCTCGAGGGCTTTGGGATCAATCAGAGGAGCTGGAGATGCTGCTGAGGGCACCTCGAGGGGTTCTGAGGGCACCTCGAGGGGTTTGGGATCAATCGGAGGAGCTGGAGATGCCGCTGAGGGCATCTCGAGGGGTTTTGAGGGCACCTCGAGGGGTTTGGAACCACCCTAAGGAGCTAGAGAAGGGGATAAGGGCACCTCGAGGGCTTTGGGATCAATCGGAGGAGCTGGAGACGCCGCTGAGGGCATCTCGAGGGGTTTTGAGGGCACCTCGAGGGGTTTGGAACCACCCTAAGGAGCTAGAGAAGGGGATAAGGGCACCTCGAGGGGTTTGGGATCAATCGGAGGAGCTGGAGATGCCGCTGAGGGCATCTCGAGGGGTTTTGAGGGCACCTCGAGGGGTTTGGAACCACCCTAAGGAGCTAGAGAAGGGGATAAGGGCACCTCGAGGGGTTTGGGATCAATCTGAGGAGCTGGAGATGCTGCTGAGGGCAACTTGAGGGGTTTTGAGGGCACCTAGAGGGGTTTGGGATCACCGTAAGGAGCTGGAGATGCCGCTGGGGGCACCTCAGGGGGGTCCGAGGGCACCTCGAGGGCTTTGGGATCAATCGGAGGAGCTGGAGATGCCGCTGAGGGCACCTCAAGGGCTTTGGGATCAATCAGAGGAGCTGGAGATGCTGCTGAGGGCACCTCAAGGGCTTTGGGATCAATCGGAGGAGCTGGAGATGCTGCTGAGGGCACCTCAAGGGCTTTGGGATCAATCAGAGGAGCTGGAGATGCTCCTGAGGGCACCTCGAGGGCTTTGGGATCAATCGGAGGAGCTGGAGATGCTCCTGAGGGCACCTCGAGGGCTTTGGGATCAATCGGAGGAGCTGGAGATGCCGCTGAGGGCACCTCAGGGGGGTTCGAGGGCACCTCGAGGGCTTTGGGATCAATCGGAGGAGCTGGAGATGCCGCTGAGGGCACCTCGAGGGCTTTGGGATCAATCGGAGGAGCTGGAGATGCTCCTGAGGGCACCTCGAGGGCTTTGGGATCAATCGGAGGAGCTGGAGATGCTCCTGAGGGCACCTCGAGGGCTTTGGGATCAATCGGAGGAGCTGGAGATGCCGCTGAGGGCACCTCAGGGGGGTTCGAGGGCACCTCGAGGGCTTTGGGATCAATCGGAGGAGCTGGAGATGCCGCTGAGGGCATCTCGAGGGATTTTGAGGGCACCTCGAAAGGTTTAGAACCACCCTAAGGAGCTAGAGAAGGGGATAAGGGCACCTCGAGGGGTTTGGGATCAATCGGAGGAGCTGGAGATGCCGCTGAGGGCATCTCGAGGGGTTTTGAGGGCACCTCGAGGGGTTTGGAACCACCCTAAGGAGCTAGAGAAGGGGATAAGGGCACCTCGAGGGGTTTGGGATCAATCGGAGGAGCTGGAGATGCCGCTGAGGGCACCTCAGGGGGGTTCGAGGGCACCTCGAGGGCTTTGGGATCAATCAGAGGAGCTGGAGATGCCGCTGAGGGCACCTCGAGGGCTTTGGGATCAATCGGAGGAGCTGGAGATGCTCCTGAGGGCACCTCGAGGGCTTTGGGATCAATCGGAGGAGCTGGAGATGCTCCTGAGGGCACCTCGAGGGCTTTGGGATCAATCGGAGGAGCTGGAGATGCTGCTGAGGGCACCTCAGGGGGGTTCGAGGGCACCTCGAGGGCTTTGGGATCAATCGGAGGAGCTGGAGATGCCGCTGAGGGCATCTCGAGGGGTTTTGAGGGCACCTCGAGGGGTTTAGAACCACCCTAAGGAGCTAGAGAAGGGGATAAGGGCACCTCGAGGGGTTTGGGATCAATCGGAGGAGCTGGAGATGCCGCTGAGGGCACCTCAGGGGGGTTCGAGGGCACCTCGAGGGCTTTGGGATCAATCAGAGGAGCTGGAGATGCCGCTGAGGGCACCTCGAGGGCTTTGGGATCAATCGGAGGAGCTGGAGATGCTCCTGAGGGCACCTCGAGGGCTTTGGGATCAATCGGAGGAGCTGGAGATGCTCCTGAGGGCACCTCGAGGGCTTTGGGATCAATCGGAGGAGCTGGAGATGCTGCTGAGGGCACCTCAGGGGGGTTCGAGGGCACCTCGAGGGCTTTGGGATCAATCGGAGGATCTGGAGATGCCGCTGAGGGCATCTCGAGGGGTTTTGAGGGCACCTCGAGGGGTTTAGAACCACCCTAAGGAGCTAGAGAAGGGGATAAGGGCACCTCGAGGGGTTTGGGATCAATCGGAGGAGCTGGAGATGCCGCTGAGGGCATCTCGAGGGGTTTTGAGGGCACCTCGAGGGGTTTGGAACCACCCTAAGGAGCTAGAGAAGGGGATAAGGGCACCTCGAGGGGTTTGGGATCAATCGGAGGAGCTGGAGATGCCGCTGAGGGCATCTCGAGGGGTTTTGAGGGCACCTCGAGGGGTTTGGAACCACCCTAAGGAGCTAGAGAAGGGGATAAGGGCACCTCGAGGGGTTTGGGATCAATCGGAGGAGCTGGAGATGCCGCTGAGGGCATCTCGAGGGGTTTTGAGGGCACCTCGAGGGGTTTGGAACCACCCTAAGGAGCTAGAGAAGGGGATAAGGGCACCTCGAGGGGTTTGGGATCAATCGGAGGAGCTGGAGATGCCGCTGAGGGCATCTCGAGGGGTTTTGAGGGCACCTAGAGGGGTTTGGAACCACCCTAAGGAGCTAGAGAAGGGGATAAGGGCACCTCGAGGGGTTTGGGATCAATCGGAGGAGCTGGAGATGCCGCTGAGGGCATCTCGAGGGGTTTTGAGGGCACCTAGAGGGGTTTGGAACCACCCTAAGGAGCTAGAGAAGGGGATAAGGGCACCTCGAGGGGTTTGGGATCAATCTGAGGAGCTGGAGATGCTGCTGAGGGCAACTTGAGGGGTTTTGAGGGCACCTAGAGGGGTTTGGGATCACCGTAAGGAGCTGGAGATGCCGCTGGGGGCACCTCAGGGGGGTCCGAGGGCACCTCGAGGGCTTTGGGATCAATCGGAGGAGCTGGAGATGCCGCTGAGGGCACCTAGAGGGCTTTGGGATCAATCGGAGGAGCTGGAGATGCTCCTGAGGGCATCTCGAGAGCTTTGGGATCACCCTAAGAAGCTGGAGATGCTGCTGAGGGCACCTCGAGGGCTTTGGGATCACCCTAAGGAGCTGGAGATGCCGCTGAGGGCACCTCAGGGGGGTCTGAGGGCACCTCGAGGGCTTTGGGATCAATCGGAGGAGATGGAGATGCCACTGAGGGCATCTCGAAGGGTTCTGAGGGCACCTAGAGGGGTTTGGGATCAATTAGAGGAGCTGGAGATGCTCCTGAGGGCATCTCGAGAGCTTTGGGATCACCTTAAGGAGCTGGAGATGCCACTGAGGGCACCTCGAGGGCTTTGGGATCACCCTAAGGAGCTGGAGATGCTGCTGAGGGCACCTCAGGGGGGTCTGAGGGCACCTCGAGGGCTTTGGGATCAATCGGAGGAACTAGAGATGCCACTGAGGGCATCTCAAGGGGTTCTGAGGGCACCTCGAGAGCTTTGGGATCAATCGGAGGAGCTGGAGATGCCGCTGATGGCACCTCGAGGGCTTTGGGATCAATCGGAGGAGCTGGAGATGCTCCTGAGGGCACCTCGAGGGCTTTGGGATCAATCAGAGGAGCTGGAGATGCCACTGAGGGCACCTCAGGGGGGTCCGAGGGCACCTCGAGGGCTTTGGGATCAATCAGAGGAGCTGGAGACGCTGCTGGGGGCACCTCGAGGGGTTTTGAGGGCACCTCGAGGGGTTTGGGATCAATCGGAGGAGCTGGAGACGCTGCTGAGGGCATCTCAGGGGGGTCTTGAGGGCAACTCGAGAGGTTTGGGATCAATCTGAGGAGCTGGAGATGCTGCTGAGGGCACCTCGAGGGGTTTTGAGATCAACCTAAGGAGCTGGAAGACACCTTTGAGGGCACCTCAGGGGGTTCTGAGGGCACCTCGAGGGCTTCGGGATCAATCGGAGGAGCTGGAGATGCCGCTGAGGGCACCTCAGGGGGGTCCGAGGACACCTCGAGGGCTTTGGAATCGCTCTAAGGAGCTGGAGATGCCACTGAGGGCATCTCAAGGGGTTTTGAGGGCACCTAGAGGGGTTTGGAACCACCCTAAGGAGCTAAAGATGGGGAAAAGGGCACCTCGAGGGCTCTGGGATCAATCTGAGGAGCTGGAGACACCTTTGAGGGCATCTCAGGGGGGTCTGAGGGCACCTCGAGGGCTTTGAGATCAATCTGAGGAGCCAGAGATGCCGCTGAGGGCACCTCGAGAGCTTTGGGATCAATCAGAGGAGCTGGAGATGCCGCTGAGGGCACCTCGAGGGCTTTGGGATCAATTGGAGGAACTGGAGATGCCGCTGACGGCATCTCAGGGGGGTCTGAGGGCACCTCGAAGGCTTTGGGATCAATCTGAGGAGCTGGAGATGCTCCTGAGGGCACCTTGAGGGCTTTGGGATAAATCTGAGGAGCTGGAGATGCCACTGAGGGCATCTCGAGGGTTTTTGAGGGCACCTAGAGGGGTTTGGAAGCACCCTAAGGAGCTAGAGATGGGGAGAAGGGCACCTTGAGAGCTTTGGGATCAATTGGAGGAGCTGGAGATGCTGCTGAGGGCACCTCGAGGGCTTTGGGATCAATCTGAGGAGCTGGAGATGCTACTGAGGGCACCTCAGGGGGGTCTGAGGGCACCTCGAGGGCTCTGGGATCAATCGGAGGAGCTGGAGATGCCGCTGAGGGCATCTTAAGGGGTTTTGAGGGCACCTAGTGGGCTTTGGTATCAATCTAAGGAGCTGGAGATGCTGCTGAGGGCATCTCAGGAGGTTCTGAGAGCACCTAGAAGGGGTCTGAGAGCATCTCAGGAGATTGGGGATCCACTCTAAGGACCTAAAGATGCTGGTGAGGGCGTCTCGAGAGCTTCGGGATCCACTGGGAGGGGTTGGAGACACCTTTGAGGGCATCGTAAGGGGTTCTGAGAGTGTCTTGAGGGGATCTGAGAGCATCTCAAGAGGTTTGGGACCACCCTAAGGAGCTGGAGA
>JAUNZM010001708.1:0-18578 GCA_033459285.1 Clamator glandarius
AAACACTCTTTCTTCCAGATCAGTTCTTCCCTCACCCTTCCCCAAACTTGTTTTTTATCGAAGTGATGTCTCTGGTTTTACATTTTCGGGCTTGAAATGAGCAATGTGTTATGAGGCGGAGGTTTCCTCCAGGCTGAAGAAGGAGGTGATAATGTTGAGGACTCTTTGCTGAGGACCTTTGTCTCTTCTGAAGGAGATTTAGTATTTTTCAATGCGAAAAAAAGCAACTGTAGGAGGGTTTGTGTCTGGGCAGGGAAGGGCTGTGGGATCGCTTCATATTTTGCTATCCCAAGCTGATGTGGTTTGGTGTGGTTAAAAGACACACCGTGCACCTGCAACAGAGTCAACCTTGCAAATCCACACTTGGGAGTCTTTGCAATGGTCGTTGGGAAAACGCATAGCCAAATCCAGACTTGCATTTCAAAATGAAAAAGGAGGGTCCCTAAAAGGAATCTCAGGAATTATTTTTTTCTCCTTTATCTCTCAAAAATACTGATCTAGAAAGCACATCTGTTGCTTGTCCAAGGAGAGCGTCTGGAGGGTGCAAGGACTGGGAAGAGGAGATGCTCTGGGACATCCAGATGAGGGCAAATCTCTGCGTTTCCCACTTCATGACAGAGACTAGTCACCACTCCAACTTGAATTCCTGGGGACAATGCCAGCTGCCTCCATCCAATGAAAAGCTGCCATCCTGCTGGGTCTTCGGGGAGATAACCCCAACAAAACCCCTGCGAGCCTCTGCCGAATGCCTACAGCCCTCCCCCCCGGGAGGAACCCGGAGGATTGTATCTCCCGTGTTTGCAATTTGTGTGTGTGGCACCATTAAGAATTGATATGCTCGATATGAATGGCAATACTTCAAAACGCCTGAATAGACACCAGACTCCCCCCTCCAAAAAAAAAAAAAACCAAAAACAAAAAAACCAAAAAAAAACCAAAAAAAACCCACATTGTTGAAAAAGTCCCCTACTCAGCCTGGGAGGGAAAGTTTGTGTATCAATCTAGTTTTATAATAGTGTAATTTAGTGTCTAGGCCTGGGCTCTGGTGGTGATATTGTACTGCAATGAATGAAACAGAGGACTCCAGGCTGAGCAAGAGCTCGAGGACCTGGCTGCCTCTATTCAGGCCAAACTAATCGGCTTCAGCTCAGCTCTCCGCCAAAGCTCCCCTCTCAGTAGTGGGTTTTTCTCTGGGTTTTTGTTACTGTTTCTTAAAGAGCTCAGCTGGCTGCTGAGGCTGAAAAGAATCAAATTATTAAAGATTTTGTGGAAAATCCAGTGAGAATGGGCCCATGCAAGAATAATAGCATTGTGCCACCGTGGGCCATTCCCAGCTTCCAGTCGGGAGAAATTGTCAACTCTGTCTTTGTTTTCTTAACCCTTTCAATGGAAACAAAATAATATTTAGCTCAGCACAAAATACCTTCTTTTTCATTTCTAATCCTTTCAGGTTCTTTTTTTTTTTTTTCTCTTCCCCCTTTCTCCTCCTCCTCCTCTTCTTCTCTCCCTCTCTCTCTCTCTCTGTCCCTCTCCCTCTTTTTGTTGCCAGTCCTCTGAAATACATTTATACAACTCAGACATTCTCCCTTTCCTTGCCAGTCAGGCAGAGGGGCATCTATTATCAGAAATACCCCTTCATTTTTAAACAAGATGTAAAATGGGTAATTAAATAATTTGTTAACAGTCACCACCAGAAAAGAGAAGAGGAAAGAGAAATATTGTCTTTCCAGATTCAATTTTTAATGCTTACTGTAGATAAATAAATCATTAATGTGTTGTTTAATGGAATGTGTCATGTTTAAAATTTCTATACATTTTAAATTTAGACAAATATTTAATTGGGGCATTGTCATTAAAGAATAAAAAAGAAATGTCTGTCTGTCTGTCCTCAGTCCTTCAGGGGAGACACAGACAAGCAATCACTCTCCTCTTTTATTTAGGGACTAAGTAGCTTTTCATTTGTGAGCTATATCTTTTCTCAGCTCTTTCTCTGCTGCGTGTGCCGATCCTAAACATGTCAAGGAGCAGCATTGTCTCAGTGATGGGATAAAAAGCTCCCCCCTCCAGTTTGTGGCATGGGCATCAAACGTGGCTGCAACCTGCAGGTCTCTCCAGGTTGCAGAGCTGCTGGCCATGGGGAGCTTGGCTGTACCCCGTCTTTGCAGCAGGAATGAAAGCCCATGGCCACGGCTCCTTTGTGCATGGAAGGCAAAGCCACTGCTGTCTTTTCAGAGCTTTCTTAGGGATGGAGAAGAAGGAGAAGGGATAAAAATTGTCACACACCCCCTCCATACCAACCCGGTGGCACCAAGGAGGGGTGATAAAGTACAATGCTGGATCTGCTCCTCGTATAAAGTTGACACCAGCAGAGTTAGGCAGAGCCAAACCTGAACAGCCTGCAACACACCAACTTATATGTTGATCGCAAACCTGGTAGTAGGCTACGCGGGTGAAAACTAAGGGACAAAAGGGCACTCACTGTCCCTATTGTGGGTGATCCCTCTAATCAGGATATTCTTCCTCAACTTTGCTCCACTCTAACCTATTGACAACAGAATTAGGTCATCTTGGTGAATAGGGTAGATTTTCTGCCGCCTCAATGTCTTTGAGGCTGGAAAGGATTGTGTGTTCAGTGTTACAAACAGACCTTCTGTCTTTATTTCCCAACCAGCAGTGCACCACCGAACAAGGAGAACTGGACCAGCCGTTTTTCCCGTAACAAATGGAGGGTCCCATCCAAGCCATCCTTGCCAGTTGGCTTTCAGACAGGGGAAGCTTATTCATGTTTTCAGACCTCAGCCAAGTTCAGTCAGGAAGCCTGAGATGTTCTAAACTGAAGGAAAGGCAGAGGTATCCAGGGCTCCCTTGCCAGCCAGAGGAGGGAGGCGTTGCATTGTTTTGGTATTTTCTTGAGTTGGGCTTTTTTTTTTTTTTTTTTTTTTTTTCTGAGTGCACTCCCAGGGATAGAGTTGTCTCTCTCTGTTCCTGGCATAACGCTGGCTTAGGAAGGAGGTATGCAAGGACTCTTTTTGTTCTCCTGACACTCCTCAAGAAGACAAGTCTACCCCTGCTTGCTTGAATCACCTGCAACAGTGGGAGAGGAGCAGAGGATGTGTGCTGAGGTTGCTAGTGGTGAAGGGTCTCACAGCTGAGTCACCACCAGCGTAGGTGGATATTACACTACAAGACAAGACACTAAAACATCTTGTGGTGAGCCAGATACAGAGAAGCTGTTGATTACCTTACTTTGGAGAAGAATTTTATTCCCCATCCCACCCTATGATGTTTCCTCTTGTCTGCTTCTGGGAAGGACAAAACATCATCGTGCTTTCCATCTGAGATCATGCTGCACTGTCCCAGAAAAACACTTGCACCACCTTTGAGTAAAGTTTCTCCTGGCCCTTTTCAGCTGTAAAAACAAACTTAGATCTTTCAGGTCAAATGATAAGGATATTTCCTTCTAAGGCATAACATTACCGTATCCTGGAGATCCTACAGAAGTTAGCTCATGGTCTTATGCACCTTTTCCTAGTCAGCCTAGCCTGGTCTCCATTACTATGAACGGATCCTTCTCTGTCTGTTTATAGGCATCATAAAGAAATGCCACTTGTACCTTGCTGAACAACCGCCTCCTGTGGATATTCAAGAGAGCACACGCTGCCCTGTCAGGAACCCTGTGGCTTTCCCTACCACAACCTCTGCTCCTGAACCCACAGCCACTCCTCAGCATCCCCTTGCAGCACATATGAGACCAGGATGAAGGACGAACACCTGGATGAGGCTAATCAGAGATGATGGACACAACAGGGTTTGATGGAGCAAAACTTCTCAAGAACATAGCTCATCCTGGTCATACCAAGCCTTCTTCATAAGCCTGAAGACAGGATGAAGAAGGTCAGCTGGAGAAGGTGTCCTTCTCATTGTCCTGGTTTTTTTTTTTTTTTTTTTATGGTCACCTCCAACTGTCCTATTTGTCTGCTATTGGAAACAAGTTTTGGGGCTCAGGTAATTTTTGATCTGATTCATTAGGGCTGTTCCTGAGCTGTAGGATGTTTATGTATCTACTACAGCCAGTGCTGAAGATATTGTAATACAGGAGACAATGTGTCCTGAACTTGGCTATATGCCTGGATTAGAAATTAAAGGCAAATAAGCCAACCTAAGCTCTGGAACTGCATCAAAGGCAAATCCAGGCTAAATGGGAAGGATCCAATTTCACAGTTAAGTTTGTTAAATAGGTGGGTGGTGGTTGCTGGTGGTGCACACGTCCCTTTATTAACAATTTGAAAATAAAAAGTCCTTGCCTGGTGATAACAGGAAGATCAGATCTTTTTCTGGCTGCCTTGCCACACGTAATCTTTACTCATATAAGCTTTCTACTAAAATTGAGAGAGCTACTCACATGCACAAGGACTGTTCTGGATAAACAGAATATAATGGCAAAGATGACAGAAAAATTCAGAGTACAACAAGAGATGCTTGGCAGACCCAGACCAGCAGAAAACAATCCAACAACCCTGGCTTTTGCTTTTTCACTTGTGAGTAGTCTGCAAGTAAATAATTCCCAGCCAGAAATTATTCAACTGTACTTTCATGCAAACATATATTTTTCCTTTTGGATGGCTTCTGAATTTTGCTGGGATAAATCATGCTTCAGCGTGTGCTCCGTACACAGAGCCTCTGACTGCTTTCCTGAAGCCCACACTGGTTAAGGATGACAATTCACAGAAGAGAATTTGACAGATGATTTTTTTTTTTTTTTGGTGCAAATCATAATGTCATCATTAATGGGTAATCATTAAAGCAAGAGTTGGTAGAGATTCCACTGACACCATTGTGATGCGTGTTTTGCTTTTTGTAATGTAAAAAACCAAAAAGGCCCTATATAACATTAGAACAAGTTTAACAGTTTCATTCAAAGACTCTTGCATATGGTTTTTTGCAGCAGACATGAATTCTACCTAAATCAACATTAGGATAAGAAAATATGATTATACCTCACTATATATCTTTGCCTGCAATCTTGAGTTATTAATACCTTTTGGCTGATACTTTTTTCTTGCTTATGGTAATTTATGATTACGCTGCAGAACTTTTATATACAGACTTTTCCTAGTGTTTCTGCTCTCAGCCACGTGAGAAATTAGTTGAAAAGAAACAGACCTTCTTCCCTGGATTTTTAGTAGTCAGCACCAGGTTTGAGGACAATCCCCGCAAGGACTCAGAAATCAGAAAATAAATCACAAGAATCCAGCATGAACTATTTATAAGATGTCATAATTTTTAAACAGGTCTTGTGATTTTGGCAGGGAAATGACTGGAGAGGTTGGGCTGCTTGGCAAGGGCAGTGCTGGGTTATGCTGCATGAAATGGTCCTGTAAACAAAAGGAGGGAATTGAAATATGTGTGCCAGGAAAGAGCACAGATTTCCCATGCAACACGCAGTAGTCTCTACATAGCAGAGCTTTTCCTTTCTGCGCTCCCCTCAGCTCCTCGGTTTTATCATCTCTCAGTCAGAGGCAAGCAAGACAATAGATATTCTTTGAGAAATTCACTACAGGGGATATGAAGCTAAGGTCTGTGTTGCCAGTTTTACATCTCCTTAGGACTTGTCTTCATGGTAAATGTGACCAGAATAGCTATTTTAGTATTAACTTTCTAAAGTGCCACTATTCCGGTGGGGGAGAGATTTTATTTCAGATTAATTACCCTGTTTAGGAAAGCACTTGTTATCTTGCAACTAAAACACTTATGTGTAGAACAGCACATGCTAACGTACAATAATATCTGATATAAGGAGGGTCAGAAGCTGTATGGCCTCATTACTATGTTCTCAGATCATGCTCTTACCTGCAGCATCATGTAGTTACATGAACACAGCAAAAATAGGCTATTCCTCATTAAAGTGTAGTTGCCTAAAAGTACATAATCCAGTGCGAGACGGCCGCCTTTTCTCTCTCTACATGTACTCGGCACTGGTGAGACCACTCCTTGAATCCTGGGGTCGGTTCTGGTCCCCTCACCACAAGAAGGATGTTGAGGCTCTGGAGCGAGTCCAGAGAAGAGCAACAAAGCTGGTGAAGGGGCTGGAGAACAGGCCTTATGAGGAGCAGCTGAGAGAGCTGGGAGTGTTTAGCCTGGAGAAGAGGAGGCTGAGGGGAGAGCTCATTGCTCTCTACAGCTACCTGAAAGGAGGTTGTGGAGAGGAGGGAGCTGGCCTCCTCTCCCAAGTGACAGGGGACAGGATGAGAGGGAATGGCCTCAAGCTCCACCAGGGGAGGTTTAGGCTGGACACTAGGAAAAAATTTTCACAGAAAGGGTCATTTGGTACTGGCAGAAGTTGCTCAGCAAGGTGGTTGAGTCACCTTCCCTGGACGTGTTTAAGGGACGGGTGGATGAGGTGCTGAGGGGCATGGTTTAGTGTTTAATAGGAATGGTTGGACTCGATGATCCAGTGGGTCTCTTCCAACCTGGTTATTCTATGACTCTATGATCTAATGGAGTGAGAAGATCCTCCAGAAAGCTGTTGGTCTTAGCAATCTTAGGCATCTGAGGCTGGGCAAACTGCTTTGTGTAGTCATTTGTCTCTTTGCTGATCAGAAAGGAAGACAAAATTCAGAGCTTAATCTAGACATAGATTTGTAAGAACCGTGACAAAACAAAGCAGTCTTCAGCTGACTTCTGTTCTGAGACAGGGGCTGGGACTCATGCACACAGTTCAGATCAAGGTATGCACTGCCTTTTTAGGGGTGAACGCACCTAAGATAAAAGTTGTGAGAAAGGTTCAAGATGCCAGCGGGTCACCTGTAGACAAAACCTTTGCACCTGAGTTTGGTTGTGTATCTGGGCTTCTTAGAAGTTACCACCTTCTCATTAACTTACCGACACTGTTAGCTCTTGCCAAGCAATGTCTTTTGTGTGGCTCCGCTCCCACAGCCTGCATGTTGTGTGTTAGACTTAATACATGTTTAAGTGGATCAAATGGCCCCTAGCTCCACCTGGGAAACTGGCCTCCACTACTTTGTATTGACCTGCCTGCAGAAGCAATCCATCCTTTTCCTGGTGAAGGTGATGCTTCTGTTTTCGTTAACCATATTTGAACCATGGGAAATGATAAAGAAAGTAAGATATCATGTTCAGACAGCTTCAGAAATAATCTCTGAGCCACAGGGTCTCCCTGCCACCTACCCTGGAGGAGAGATGCCTGCATGGTTTCTACTACTCTGATGAAAATTAAGGAATCCTAGCAACTTGTGACTGGGAAAGAAGAGCAAAGATGTTCTCCTCTAGTCAAGTATTGCTGGGTGAATTGGCAGGCCCTTGTCCTTGCAGTGAAAGGTGCTCTCAGGGGAAAATCAAAGCTACAATTACCATAGGTCACTCGGAGTTTGCAGGGAAGGGAATTATCTTTTACTAGGCCATCTGATACAACAAGAGCAGAGAGGTGTGCTTCTGGCTACACAAGATCTTCGTCTCGTCTGGATTAGTCAAAATTAGGAGAGATCAGACAAATGAAGTAGGTAGATTAGATTGTGCCCTGTGGAAGTAAATGGTTTTCAGCCTCCCAGCTGTGATGTAGACTGAGCCTTATCTCATCAAGTTATGCTCAGAATGAACCTTGGGGGACTTTTCCAGCTACAATCATTTGTACGGTTTGGCATCATGTGGGAAACTGTTCCTAAGGACGTCAACGGACAGCTCTGGAGAGCATAGTGTCAAAGTCAGTATGTTGCAAGACTGATTCCCTACTCAATTGGTGGCTTGAGCATTTTTTCTTACTGCTAAAAGGCATCTTAGAGAGGCTATGTTGAAAGACTGGTCCTTGGGATGAGGGGATTCGGTCCCTGTGATGCAATTCCTTGTGCAATCTTGGGGAAGTCATTTGATGTGTCATTGGATTATCTATCAAAAAAAAAATGTCTAAGCCAAGCTAGTCTTTTCACCTTCTACAGTTAATTAGAGAGATCTTGTTATATAGAAAGTGATTTATTCCATACATGTCAGGGGCAGAGCGAGACTGTAAGCTCAAGGTGTGGCAAATCAAAGTCTCATTTCAGCAGGCTTTGCAGAGTGAGACATGCCTATCTGTCTCTCCCGAGGGCAGCAAGAGACTTGATACCTAAATCTGAGAAGACCAAAGTGAGGTGAAATGATTCGTCTTTTGATTTCTTTGAGGATCTACTCCTCATTTGTAAAATAAATGTAAGTGCACTCTGCTTGACAGTAGAGAAGATGTGGAAGAAAGACCATGAGGTGTTTGCATGCTGTGGTCAAAACAATGAAGAACAATGTACTTCAATTATCCTGATATCTCCTATCTTCTGCTTTGATGGACAGGGGGTGAAGACACGCAGTTCAGAGAAGGGAACCTCTACGGTAAACCTCACCCTTGATTCTATATGCTCAGAAAGGAATCAAATGCCATGACTGAGAGGCATCACTGGCAGGAGAGTTGAGTTACACTCATGAGTCTGGACTACAGTTTGTGAAGAAACCAGCCTGGTCTTGACATGAGGAAGTGCTCCAACTTGGCTGAAGCAAAATTGACCGGGGGAATATTTGTAGGTGTTGATCCAATATCAAAAGAAATAGTGGTGGAAAACCATGTAGAATCATAGAATAGTTAGGGTTGGAAGGGACTGTAAGTATCATCTAGTTCCAACCCCCCTGCCATGGGTAGGGACATCCCACTAGACCAGGACTAGATGCAGAACTGTTCTTATGGTTTTATTGTTGATCCCTGGTGTGACCTCATGAGCAGGTCAGTTCGTCATTGTGCTGTCACTTTTGGCTTCCTGAAGCTGACTGAACTGACGATCTAAATGCCTTAAGCAACACAGATGAGTGTCTGTCACTATGGGGGCACTTTTGGTGGTGGGTGCTTTAGAGCCTACAACAGTTATTACACCCTAGCAAATCCCATAGCAAAACAGGGACAGCAATAGTCAACCAGCTGTGTGCTGTACTGTTGTTCTTGGGGTGCCCAGAACATCATGAAACCAATTTAATGTGCGGCAACAGTGCCAAATGAAGCTTATTTTGGTCATTTCTTACCTATCTTTTATTTAATCCCATAGTCAGACAATTCTGGAACAAATTCCTGCATTGATGACTCTTCAGGTTTAGACACTAGAGAAATCAATGACCAGTGAAAGTGTATCCTCTTCATCAATGTTCTAGCACCTAAAGATCTCGAGAAGGTTTCTACATTAGTCATGCAGTGGGATTAGGAGGAATTATTGACAGGCCCTCTGTAGCATTACTTTCCAGCTGCTGGTTTAGATGCTGTAGCTCTTCTCTTTAGTCAGCTTCTGCTTCGGATGATTGCAGGGTTTAACCGACCCTCTGTCTCGCCTGGGCCTCTGCTGCCAAGTGAGACAGAAGAGCTTCTTATGAAGCCGGTGGGAGAAAAAGCTATTTTTGCCAATATTTTGTTTAGAAAAGGAGAAATCAAGACGTGATTGATCACCACTCTTTGGATGTCCTATGAGGTAAAATGAGAGAGAGCAGAGAGAAGAATATGAGGAGAGATATAGGCTTGAAGCCAGGAATAGTGTTCGTAAAACTCTGTTTGCTTTCCATTTCTTTGCAATCCCACTCTGAGATAATTTTATTCTTCTGTAATCAGGTTTCACTTCATTTATCCCCCCAACTTTTAACATTTATGAGGGAACAGATTGTCTATCATTATGTCCATGCACAGTAGCCAACTTTTGGCTTTGGTATAATAGAAATAAATAAGGAATTTTCTTGAGACCCTCCTGGTAGGAAGACTCCTGGGCACCAAATATGCTGAACATCTTTGCTGCATTAAGGGTGTTCAACATACCTGCAAGATTTGAGTCTTTTTGTGTTTTTATAGCCCCTAGCACAGTGGAGACAGTAGAGCTGTGGCATTCAGGCTTTATTTGAACACAATGGCTGAACACTGTAGGGGACAATATGCACCTGCTCTCTATTGTCTTTTATCAATACAACGTCTGGGCAACTGCTCATGTGTATTCCCCAAGGCATTTACTGTTGAGCACAAGTAGAAGGCAACGGATTTTTTAGAGCACAAGGAAGTGCACGTGCTGGTTACAAGAAACTACTTTTACAAATGTTACAGACCTAGACACGCCCCTGTTCAAGTCTACAGTCGTTCTACCATCATCTCCATGGAGTAAGAGGTGAGAAATATGTTCAGTTCATTTCAGTTCTTTTAGTAGCTTAGAATCATAGACCAATAGAATGGTTTGAGTTGGAAGGGACCTTAAAGATCATCTGACTCCAACCCCTCTGCCATGGGAAGGGACACCTCTCACTAGAACAGGCTGCTCAAGGTCCCATACAACCTGGCCTGTGGAATCCAGTGTCTGAGGCATCAAGAAGAGTTATGTTGTCTTGTTTGACACATTTTTGGGGTGATTTCGACACAACAAACAAATGACAGGTTTGCTATTGAAGTGGGAGGTGTGGCAGTGCATGATAATGTTCCAAATGGACTGAACAGAATGGTATCTCTGAAGATTCATAATCTTGAGACACTCCCCCACAAAGACTTGTCCCGGGAGGATGTGTTTGCTTGCAGAAAATTATTCAGCCAGTAGATGTCTCTCCATGCTCCCCTGCTGAACAAGGAAGACAAAACTGGAACTGAAGTTATATGGAAAAAAATCCTCATTTACAGTTTGTAACCCTTGTCTTTCTTAAACATCTGCCAGGAGTTGGCTTTACACCATCTCAAGAGATACTGCTTCAGGAGTAGATTTCAATGCATGTCCTTGGGTTGAGGAGATTGGAATAAATATTCTCTGGAGCTTTGTAAATCAAAGGGTTTTGTCTGCCCATGGCTATACATGACAGCACTGTTGAAAGATTAGTACTAAGGTCACTTAAAAGGTCAGAGGAGCTTTATGGACGAGATGGCCTTTAATGAAGGGGTTTCAGAATGTAGAGTGTCTGAGATCAATTGGACCAGTCAAAGAAGAATATCCTACCATGAATTTAGAGGAGAGAGAACAATTCCATAGAAGACTCATTTCCAACATATATTGTTTCTCCAGACGGTTAACTCTTAAGCTTTTCATCCTTCAGATACACTATACTGAAATGATCTGGAGTCTAAAGCAACTTTTGTTCTCCTATTTATTTTGAGAAGTTTACAGTTAGAGACCATCGTGTCAACCTGACATTTTCAAGTATTCTGAACAAAAAGGGAATTGCACATTCCTGACACTAAGAAATTATGGACCTGAAATAAGTAAGTGCGACTTCCTCTATCCTCATGAATTGTGCCTGATGTCAGTTCTTTATGGAACAGACAATTTTCTTCTGCTTGGCAGTCAGTCTACAGCAGGTTAATCACAGAATGATTTAGGTTGGAAGGAACCATAAAGGTCATCCAGTTCCACCCCTGCTACCACAGGCAGGGACAGCTTCCAGGTTGCACAAAGCCTCATCTAACCTGGCCTTCAGCACCTTCAGTGATGGGGAATCCATGATTTCCCTGGGCAACCTGTGCCAGTGCCTCACCACCCCCACAGGAAAATATTTCTTCCTAATATCTCCCCCCTTCCAGCTTAAACAGTCCCCCCTTGCCCTATCCCTGCACTCCCTGCTGAAGAGCCCCTCCCCAGCTCTCCTGTAGCCCCTTCGGGTACTGGAAGGCTGCTCTAAGGTCTCCTCAGAGCCTTTGCTTCTCTAGGCTGAAAAAGACCAACTGTCTCAGCCTGTCCTCACATGGGAGGTGCTCCAGACCTCTGATCATCTTTGTGTTCCTGCTCTGGACTCGTTCGAGCAGAGCCATGTCCTTCCTGTGCTGAGGACTCCAGAACTGGATGCAGGACTCCAGGTGAGGTTTCACAAGAGGAGATAAGAGGGGGACAATCACCTCCCTCGACCTGCTGGTCACACTTCTTGTGATACAGCCCAGGGTATGGTTGGCTTTCTGGTCTCCAAATGCACATTGAAAGGAATGAGATTATGAATTAGATGTCCTAAAACATTTTCTCTCTTTTTCCACAGTATGTACATGGTTTTGTTCTATAAAATCTGCAGCATGAATTGAGCTTGTGGGACCTAGAGAGCTACAGTTCCTTAAATCAACTCTTCGAAGCTATCTCCAGTTCAGACTTAGAACCAGGTCCTGAAGCCCTTCACTTATGGAAATAAAAAGACAATAGCTTCTATGACTTTGGAGCTGAAAGAGGAGTCCACTCATTGCCACTGATGACCTCTGAAAGAATCCTTGCTAAGGAAGGCTTGGCAAGATGAGTGCTAGGTTTGAACTACTTCGATTCCTTCCAACCACAAAGTCAAAATCCGGCTGACTCAACTCAAACCTCTTCTGCTTCTTCAGCAGCTAAGTAGACTCTGTTCAGTTTAATCCCATTAAGGTTTCATGATCTGGACTTACATTAAGGCCATTCTGGGGTAAGAAATGAAATTTGCTTTGGTGTCTTCATCCACAGGTTTCTCGTGAGTTAGAAGTGGCCTTCAGTCTTCAGCTCCTGTGATTATCAAAAGCTTTTCCTTCTTATGCAAACCACTGTAGACTTCTAAAATTCTCAGGGAGAGCTATTGTTATGCCAGGAGCTGGCATGTAAACCTGAAGGGTTCAAAGGAAGTTTTGATGACAAAATCCAGTTAACCCATAGAAAACAATTTTGAAATAGGTATGCATTTTTCTTTAGTGTTTAGCACTTTTTTGGTAACTTTTCTGTGTTCTGCCTCACAGTTGCAAATTTGAGGTGAGGCTTGCAGTTCTGGGAGGGTTTCATCAGCCTTAATTTATGCCTCTAGAAGTTAGATGCCCAAGTCCAAGGCCAAGTTTGCTTTGTAGTCAAGGGAGAGGACAGCCACCCCTAGGGGGAGATTCATCTCTTAAAACAGTCACGCAAGGCTGGTCATGCAAATCTTTTTCTGGATCTGTCCCATTCACTCTCTTGACTGTAAAGATTTGTCTGACTTTTAATCTTTAAAAGTTAGGCGAGATGGCTGCTCTCTTCAAGTTTTTTTGCCAGACTGAAAGAATAAATCACATTTTCCCTGAAAGTTGTTACCCCCTGAAGTGTAGAAAGAATATTAGTGTCTCCCAAGTTTGTTTCATGGGCATTAACATGTTGATGAATATATGATCAGATGTGCTGGATCAGACAGCAGGTTGTGTTGGCCCCGTCTCTTGTCTCTAACAAAGGCCAAGAGTAGATGTCTGGGGAAGAGCAGATGTCTGGGGAAGAGCAGAAGAACAGGACAAACACAGGGTGATAATTCCATTGGCGTATGCCCAACTCCCAGCAACCCCTGGCTGGGATTTCTGATTGAGGAGTTGTATCTTTGAGTGTAAAAACTCTTCATGCATTTTTCTTCGGTGAACTTTGTCTAGTCGCTTTTTAAACTCAGGTAAATTTAAATATCCACATCTCCCTGCGGCAGAGATTTCTACTATCAAGCTACATCCCATGAGAAGAAACATTCTTTTCTGTTGTTTTTTAACTGGCTAATTACAGTGGATGTCTCCTATATTTAATATGATGAGAAATGGTGGATATTTGTTCTATATGCACTTCTCAGCCCTGTTGTTTCCCCAGGCTTAGCTGCTCCAAGGATTTCTTTTGCAGATCATGCCAGCTTGCACCCTATGGCCTCTGCTTACAGAGCAGTTCCCACCTTCTTTATGCCAGCAAGGTATAACCACATGCTTGGTGAGCTAGCAGAACTGTAACTTTTTTATTGGCTTGAACTAATTCCAAGCCACAAGTGAAAAAAAGTAATTTCCTTGACATGACGTACTTGATAAATGATGCTAAAAAGTGGACCTCACTTTTGTCTAGTTAAGCCAGACATTGTTACTATCACTAACTTGATTTTATTTTTTGCATTGGGATGACTTGCAAGACATCTGCTTGATATGTACAACTTTGTGACCTCCTTGGTCTGCAGGCAAACTGTCTCAGGCAGCCTACAGTAATGGCTAGAAGCTGGTTTTATTCATCAGCATCACTTATGGATGCAAACAGGATCAGGTAGAAACAGATCACTTGGACCAGAAGTTCCTTAGGACAGGGTCCACTACCTTGTTCTGTAGTTATACATCACCTAGAAGCTGGGATGGTCTTCAGCCATGATAAGCACCAGAGACATCGGCACAAGACAAGGAGTATGATTATGATTGAGACTATCATAAAAACCATGACACCTGGATCTCCTTGTGTTCCTCAGATATTGAAACATCCTAATTAAAGGGCAGGAGAAAATAATTCACCTCAGTTGCACAGCCAGCTATTCAGTTGTCTTTTATTCCGTATGAATTTGGAGTGTCTGCTGCCTTTTAATGTGTAACCTTCCTCTTCCCTGCAGGAACAACATCTCCTGCTAAGGCGAGGTGTGTCAAACAGTCCTTGCCAGCCTGTAACAGCAGCTGGGCAACGAGGGAACTTATTCAGAGCTCTTGAGGACCACTCAGTTATCATTCATTAACAAGTCCAAAGGTTAGCTCCTCGCCAGCCCTCCATGTGCCAAACTCCTTCTCCCCGACTTCGAGGCTTGGGGGATGGTGTTCTCACTCCATGGCTGAACCTGTAACAAGTGTGCTTAATGATTTAGCTGTTAATATCTGCCAAGTCCTTCCTTTACCCACTTCAGGGCTGTTTACTCGTCCTGCCCTCTCCACTTCGTTGAGGCTGTCTCAACTGACACTGTGGAAAACATGCCTTAGAGAAATCTCCTTCGAAGTCTGATCTGCTATTCTGGCCTGGGTTAGCAGTGCGGAAGGAAAAAAACATCTGCTAGGTGTCTGAAGGGGCTGTGTCTCAGCACAGTCTATGTGCTAAGGGATAAGTCTGTTGAAAACTTCACACATCTTCATTCACATTGACTAGCCAAAGGCTACTGTGTAGTAAAGACACACAGAAAAGTCATGGATGCCCCATCTCCAGACATGTTCAAGGCCAGGCTGGATGAAGTTATAAGCAGCTTGGTCTAGTGGAAGGTGCCCCTGCCCATGGAAGAGGGGTTGGAACTGGATGATCTTTAAGGTCCCTTCTGACACAAACCATTCTATGATTCTACTGTGAACTTGGGTCAAAAGAGTAAATGAGACACAAGTTACTTTTTTTTTTTGAGCACTTGGAATTTAGGTGTATCACTTGTGAGTAATATGAAGAACAGAGTGGGAGCAGCAGTTTCAGAGGAGGCATATTTTCTCTGGAAAGCAGTAGTTTTTTGAAACCAGAATTCCAGTGAGATTGCTCAAGACTAGGCTGGAGCTATCAGTCACTCAGAAATGCCTGGTGACTCAGCCAGGATATTTGCTGTAGGTTCAAGACTCTGTCTGATAGGGAGGGGAGGCTTGCCCTTGGATTTCCATATGCTGCCACTTGTCCTTGCTGCGTGGATGTTCTGGGATACTTTTCTCACTGAAGTTATTCTATTTTGCATAAAGACTTTGCTGTTCCTGGGATGAAAGACACTGCCTGCATAACTCAACGGCATTGATTAGGACAGAAAAAACAGGTTCAAGACTCTTCTTGGAAGTGTGCATGAAAGAAATTCTCACTAGAACAAGTTGGCACCCCACCACTACCACCACTGTTTCCCACGCACCCCAGTGCTGCAGAATTGAGAAAGACCATGGCTTCACATATCCCAGGAAATAAATATCATAGAGCTACTTTATTTCTCAGAGCTCAGGGGCTCAGTGAGACATTCTCAACACAGTCTTGCTGTACCTCCCCTTTGACAAAAAAGCAAATGAAATTTAGGGTCATAGGATGTGCATGAACCAGGGAGAATGGAATTGGGTCTCAAAGGGTCAAGTCCAGAGCATAGATCTAGCTTTAGGTCACTGCAAAAGTCTATTTAACCTTGCACTCTTTGCACAAAACCAACTTGCAGAGAAACTGAGCTGACCTCACCTTAACACTACCAGCAAGTTCATTAGTTAACACTTCACCTGTTGACACTCGCAGGCAAATCCCAGACCGGATTGAAACCCTGTGGAATGCAAATCTGGCTATGTGCCTCCAAATGACTGTATGATGGGGGAAAAAAAAAGTCCACACCTGCAAATGAAAGAGATCAGTAAGCAAATTCCAAAGCCAGGCTGGGTAGCAATGAGATGGTAAAGCTTTCAAATTATATTGGATCACAGCTTATTTCTTTATGGCCTGGTTAGCTGCTGGTCAGGAATTGCTTTCAGCTGGTTTTCGCAGCTTCAAAGGATGCTGTATTGGACTGATTGCTCAAGCGGGATTCAACTTGCAGATTAAGACATCTAAATTTATGCAGAATATGTAGTGTGCTGCCTACATGTGCTCCTAGAGTCTAAGCTCCCATTACAACCAGTGGAGATCAAAGTTTCAATGTGCTTGCCTAAACACAGGTGTCTAGTACCAGCTAAGGTATCTTAGGGTATTTCCTTAGGGTATCCACCTGCTGATCAAGAAGGGTATGGGTCTCCTAAAGGGTCTGTAGCATTGTATGTGCCAAGCCCATATCACAGAATCATAGAATGGTTTGGGTTAGAAGGGACCATGAAGATGATCCAGTTCAATCCCCTTGCAGTGAGCAGGGACATCTTCAACTCAATCAGGTTGCTCAGAGCCCCATCCAACCTGGCCCTGAATGTTTCCAGGTATGGGGCATCCACCACCTCTCTGGGCAACCTCTTGCAGTGTTTCACCACCCTCAGCGTAAAATATTTCTTCCTAATATCTAGTCTAAACTTCTCCTCTTTTATTTTAAAACCATTATCACTTGTCCTATTGCTACAGGCCCCTCTACAATTTTTTTCTCCATCTTCCTTATAACCCTTTACATATTGAAAGTTCACAATAAGGTCTCCTCGGGGTCTTCTCTTCTCCAAGCTGAACAATCCCATATGACATTGCAGTGACCTAAGTGATCTAAGGCAGCACTCAGATCTTATGGCAAAATTAATCCGTCTCTAGACTTTGCTAACAATAACGGGAACTTGAAAGTCAGACCACAAAATCAGACAAATTGAGCTCAATTCACTTGACTGAAGTGCCTTTCGACATGTCTTGGGGTACCTGAGACATCTTCCTGGAGCTACCAGGCATGACACAGGAGATCAATGGCAGTACTGGAACAGCACCTGGAGGACGGGCAGGATACTCCAGATCAAAACACCTTGTCGGCATTGATATGCCTGTTTGTGGTTCTGTGGGCATCTACATTTGTGTGTTTGAATCCATGAGTTGAATCCCACTCCTTGTAATCAGTGAAGCCTGTGTGGCAAGTCTGCAGGTTTGCGGAGGCTTTCGATACCTTGTTCACATGCATATTTGTCTGACAATGGTTGGTTTATATCCACCAGACTGGTGCACAAGGACTTTGGGGGCTCTTAGAAGTCTTGGTCTCACTCTGCATGTACAGACCAATTTGCACATGTGCTAAGGGTCTGGCACATCCCAGACAGGTTTGAGTTACTGTTCTAATGTGGCTGGGATGCCTGTGTACGCAAAGCAGTCAGGAGAAACAGTATAATACTACCAGTGATGTGTCATGAGAACTTTGCTATCGTTTTGCTTAGGAGCAGTCTAGTCAGTACTAATTCTTTGCTGGGAACCAAACTTTTGGCCAGGTTGAGTGCATTGTTCCTCAAAGAAATGTTGAACTCTCAGCTCTGATGATTGCAAGCAAACTAGATGCCTAATTACCTCTCTGCATCAAGGCCCATGTGCACATCAGCCCTTCAATTATGCTTAGTAATGAGGTTAGACCCTTGGCTTTGAGTAGCTGCCACTTCACAGTGGAACAGTTGCAAGTGACATCTATGAGCTTGGTTGTCATGAGCAGGGTCCATTGCTGCAGCTAAATGTCACCATAGAAAGGGATTTTTCTGCAAAACAGAGGACTTGACAACTTCCTTAAAGGTGAAAAGTCCAAACCATGGGGCAAGCGATGAGTTACCAACACTAGACTTTCTGCTTTAGTTCATAAGAAGTCTGTAGGGGTTAATAAGATCTATAAAGTAAAAGTGACTGATATATCCACTCATTTCATGATTTTTCCTATTTAAGACAAAGAAAAGGTTCTTGCTTAAACCTGGTGAAGAAGGCAACATAGCTTGACAAATGAGTTTACCTCAAGTGCTCTTTAATAAGAATGTTTATCATTTATTTCTGGAAAATGTGTTGAGACCGGTATGCTGAAAGCTCTCTGTGGTGTTTGACTTGTGTCATTCAAAGCAAGGTGTGGGTGTGTATTGGCAGGGGAGATATTTTGTCTGGGACATCACAGTGTGCTACTTGCTTCCTAGTCCTTTTCAACAGGAAAGGTGTTTTCTTTTTGGTTTATAGCTGTGGTCATTTGGAGTCTGCAGAAAACCAGATGTCTTGAGAAGGTGATTTATACCAACTGAGGTCTACAATTTAAATAAGGAGGATAAATCCCTGGACATGCTCAAATCCCTCAGTTGGCTATAACGGAGTCATCAAGGATGAGCTTAGATGAGATACCTGGTCTATGAAGGATAAAGCTTCGTGGCTTGGATCTCTCCTAAGTGATTGGCGAAGGTCATAAGAAGACCTGTGGGATCTAATTTGTTTCTATTTGAATGAGTGGGATGGGAG
>JAUNZM010001709.1:0-19447 GCA_033459285.1 Clamator glandarius
CTAAAAGCCCTCAGACCCTTCTAGAGCCTCCCAGGACCCTTCTAAAAGCACCCAGACCCTTCTAGAGCCCCCTAGGATCCTTCTCAAAGACCCCAGACCCTTCTAGAGCCCCCCAGGACCCTTCTAAAAGCACACAGACCCTTCTAGAGCCTCCCAGGACCCTTCTAAAAGCCCCCAGACCATTCTAGAGCCCCCCAGGACCCATCTAAAAGTCCATAGACCATTCTAGAGCTCCCCAGGACCCTTCTAAAAGCCAACAGACCCTTCTAGAGCCCCCCAGGACCCTTCTAAAAGCCCCCAGACCCTTCTAGAGCCCCACAGGACCCTTCTAAAAGTCCCCAGACCATTCTACAGCCCCCCACCACTCTTCTAAAAGCCCCCAGACCCTTCTAGAGCCTCCCAGGACCCTTCTAAAATCCCTCAGACCCTTCTAGAGGCCCCCAGGACCCTTCTAAAAGACCCCAGAGCCTTCTAGATGAACCCAGGACCCTTCTAAAAGCCCCCACACCCTTCTAGAGCCACCCAGGACGCTTCTAAAAGCCTCCAGACCCTTCTAGAGCCAACCAGGACCCTTCTATAATCCCCCAGACCCTTCTAGAGCCCCCCAGGACCCTTCTAAAAGCCCCCAGAGCCTTCTAGATGCCCCCAGGACCCTTCTAAAAGCCCCCACACCCTTCTAGAGCCCACCAGGACGCTTCTAAAAGCCTCCAGACCCTTCTAGAGCCCCCCAGGACCCTTCTAAAATTCCCCAGACCCTTCTAGAGCCCCCCAGGACCCTTCTAAAAGCCCCCAGACCCTTCTAGACCCTCCCCGGATCCTTCTAAAAGCACCCAGACTCTTCTAGAGCCTCCCAGGACCCTTCTAAAATCCCTCAGACCCTTCTAGAGGCCCCCAGGACCCTTCTAAAAGCCCCCAGACCCTTCTAGAGCCCCCCAGGACCCTTCTAAAACACCACAGACCATTTTAGAGGCCCCAGGACCATTCTAAAAGACTACAGACCCTACTAGAGCCGCCCAAGACCCTTCTAAAAGCCCCCAGACCCTTCTAGAGCCTCCCAGGACCCTTTTAAAAGCACCCAGACCCTTCTAGAGCCCCTCATGACCCTTCTAAAAGCCCACAGACCCTTCTAGAGCCTCCCAGGACCCTTCTAAAAGCCCCCAGAGCCTTCTAGAGCTCCCCAGGACCCTTCTAAAAGCACCAAGACCTTTCTAGAGCCACTCAGGACCCTTGTAAAAGCACCCAGACCCTTCTAGAGCCTCCCAGGACCTTTCTAAAAGCCCCCAGATCCATCTAGACCCCCCCAGGACAATTCTAAAAGCACCCAGACCCTTCTAGAGCCCCCCAGGATTTTTCTAAAAGACCCCAGATCCATCTAGACCCCCCCAGGACAATTCTAAAAGCACCCAGACCCTTCTAGAGGCCCGCAGGACCCTTCTAAAAGACTCCAGACCCTACTAGAGCCCCCCCAGGACCCTTCTAACAGCCGCCAGACCCTTCTAGAGCCTCAAAGGACCCTTTTAAAAGCACCCAGACCCTTCTAGAGCCTCTCATGACCCTTCTAAAAGCCCACAGACCCTTCAAGAGCCCCCCAGGACCCTTCTAAAAGTCCCCAGACCATTCTAAAGCCCCCCAGGACTCTTCTAAAAGCCCCCAGACCCTTCTAGAGCCTCCCAGGACCTTTCTTAAATCCCTCAGACCCTTCTAGAGGCCCCCAGGACCCTTCTAAAAGCCCCCAGAGCCTTCTAGATGAACCCAGGACCCTTCTAAAAGCCCCCACACCCTTCTAGAGCCCCCCAGGACCCTTCTAAAATCCCCCAGACCCTTCTAGAGCCCCCCAGGACCCTTCTAAAAGCCCCCAGAGCCTTCTAGAGACCCTACAGGACCCTTCTAAAAGCACCCAGACCCTTCTAGAGTTCCCCAGGGCTCCTCTTAAGCCCCCCAGACCCTTCTAGAGCCCCCCAGGACCCTTCTAAAAGTCCCCAGACCATTCTAGAGCTCCCCAGGACCCTTCTAAAAGCCAACAGACCCTTGTAGAGCCCCCCAGGACCCTTCTAAAAGCCCCCTGACCCTTCTAGATCCGCCCAGGACCCTTCTAAAAGCCCACAGACCCTTCTAGAGGCCCCCATTACTCTTCTGAAAGCACCCAGACCCTTCCAGAGCCCCGCAGGAACCTTCTAATAGCCCCCAGACCCTTCTAGAGCCCCCCAGGACCCTTCTAAAAGCACCCAGACCCTTCTAGAGCCCCCAGGATTTTTCTAAAAGACCCCAGACACTTCTAGAGCCCCACAGGACCCATCTAAAAGCCCCCAGACCCTTCTAGAGACCCTACAGGACCCTTCTAAAAGCCCTCAGACCCTTCTAGAGCCTCCCAGGACCCTTCTAAAAGCACCCAGACCCTTCTAGAGCCCCCTAGGATCCTTCTCAAAGACCCCAGACCCTTCTAGAGCCCCCCAGGACCCTTCTAAAAGCCCCCAGACCCTTCTAGAGTTCCCCAGGACCCCTCTTAAGACCCCCAGACCCTTCTAGAGCCCCCCAGGACCCTTCTAAAAGTCCATAGACCATTCTAGAGCTCCCCAGGACCCTTCTAAAAGCCAACAGACCCTTCTAGAGCCCCCCAGGACCCTTCTAAAAGCCCCCAGACCCTTCTAGAGCCTCCCAGGACCCTTCTAAAATCCCTCAGACCCTTCTAGAGGCCCCCAGGACCCTTCTAAAAGACCCCAGAGCCTTCTAGATGAACCCAGGACCCTTCTAAAAGCCCCCACACCCTTCTAGAGCCCACCAGGACGCTTCTAAAAGCCTCCAGACCCTTCTAGAGCCCCCCAGGACCCTTCTAAAATTCCCCAGACCCTTCTAGAGCCCCCCAGGACCCTTCTAAAAGCCCCCAGACCCTTCTAGACCCTCCCCGGATCCTTCTAAAAGCACCCAGACTCTTCTAGAGTCTCCCAGGACCCTTCTAAAATCCCTCAGACCCTTCTAGAGGCCCCCAGGACCCTTCTAAAAGCCCCCAGAGCCTTCTAGAGCCAACCAGGACCCTTCTAAAAGCCCCCAGACCCTTCTAAACCCTCCCCGGATCCTTCTAAAATCCCACAGACCATTTTAGAGGCCCCCAGGACCCTTCTAAAAGACTACAGACCCTACTAGAGCCTCCCAGGACCCTTCTAAAAGCCCCCAGACCCTTCTAGAGCCTCCCAGGACCCTTTTAAAAGCACCCAGACCATTCTAGAGCCCCTCATGACCCTTCTAAAAGCCCACAGACCCTTCTAGAGCTCCCCAGGACCCTTCTAAAAGTCCCCAGACCCTTCTAGAGGCCCCCAGGGCCCCTCTAAATGTCCCCAGACCCTTCTAGAGCCCCTCAGGACCCTTCTAAAAGCACCAAGACCTTTCTAGAGCCACTCAGGACCCTTCTAAAAGCACCCAGACCCTTCTAGAGCCTCCCAGGACCTTTCTAAAAGCCCCCAGATCCATCTAGACCCCCCCAGGACAATTCTAAAAGCACCCAGACCCTTCTAGAGCCCCCCAGGATTTTTCTAGAAGACCCCAGACGCTTCTAGAGCCCCACAGGACCCATCTAAAAGCCCCCAGACCCTTCTAGAGACCCTACAGGACCCTTCTAAAAGCCCCCAGACCCTTCTAGAGCCAACCAGGAACCTTCTAATAGCTCCCAGACCTTTCTAGAGGCCCGCAGGACCCTTCTAAAAGACTCCAGACCCTACTAGAGCCCCCCAGGACCCTTCTAAAAGACTCCAGACCCTTCTAGAGCCTCAAAGGACCCTTTTAAAAGCACCCAGACCCTTCTAGAGCCTCTCATGACCCTTCTAAAAGCACACAGACCCTTCAAGAGCCCCCCAGGACCCTTCTAAAAGTCCCCAGACCATTCTAAAGCCCCCCAGGACTCTTCTAAAAGCCCCCAGACCCTTCTAGAGGCCCCCAGGTCCCTTCTAAAAGCCCCCGGACCCTTCTAGAGACCCTACAGGACGCTTCTAAAAGCCCTCAGACCCTTCAAGAGCCCCCCAGGACCCTTCTAAAAGTCCCCAGACCATTCTAAAGCCCCCCAGGACTCTTCTAAAAGCCCCCAGACCCTTCTAGAGGCCCCCAGGTCCCTTCTAAAAGCCCCCGGACCCTTCTAGAGCACCCCAGAACCCATCTAAAAGTCCCCAGACCCTCCTACAGCCCCACAGGACCCTTCTAAAAGACCCCAGACCCTTATAGAGACACCCAGGACCCTTCTAAAAGCACCCAGACCCTTCTAGAGGCCCCCATTACTCTTCTGAAAGCACCCAGACCCTTCCAGAGCCCCGCAGGAACCTTCTAATAGCCCCCAGACCCTTCTAGAGCCCCCCAGGACCCTTCTAAAAGCACCCAGACCCTTCTAGAGCCCCCCAGGATTTTTCTAAAAGACCCCAGACCCTTCTAGAGCCCCACAGGACCCATCTAAAAGCCCCCAGACCCTTCTAGAGACCCTACAGGACGCTTCTAAAAGCCCTCAGACCCTTCTAGAGCCTCCCAGGACCCTTCTAAAAGCACCCAGACCCTTCTAGAGCCCCCTAGGATCCTTCTCAAAGACCCCAGACCCTTCTAGAGCCCCCCAGGACCCTTCTAAAAGCCCCCAGACCCTTCTAGAGTTCCCCAGGACCCCTCTTAAGACCCCCAGACCCTTCTAGAGCCCCCCAGGACCCTTCTAAAAGTCCATAGACCATTCTAGAGCTCCCCAGGACCCTTCTAAAAGCCAACAGACCCTTCTAGAGCCCCCCCAGGACCCTTCTAAAAGCCCCCAGACCCTTCTAGAGCCCCACAGGACCCTTCTAAAAGTCCCCAGACCATTCTACAGCCCGCCAGTACTCATCTAAAAGCCCCCAGACCCTTCTAGAGCCTCCCAGGACCCTTCTAAAATCCCTCAGACCCTTCTAGAGCCTCCCAGGACCCTTCTAAAAGACCCCAGAGCCTTCTAGATGAACCCAGGACCCTTCTAAAAGCCCCCACACCCTTCTAGAGCCCACCAGGACGCTTCTAAAAGCCTCCAGACCCTTCTAGAGCCCCCCAGTACCTTTCTAAAATCCCCCAGACCCTTCTAGAGCCCCCCAGGACCCTTCTAAAAGCCCCCAGACCCTTCTAGACCCTCCCCGGATCCTTCTAAAAGCACCCAGACTCTTCTAGAGTCTCCCAGGACCCTTCTAAAATCCCTCAGACCCTTCTAGAGGCCCCCAGGACCCTTCTAAAAGCCCCCAGAGCCTTCTAGAGCCAACCAGGACCCTTCTAAAAGCCCCCAGACCCTTCTAAACCCTCCCCGGATCCTTCTAAAAGCCCACAGACCATTTTAGAGGCCCCCAGGACCCTTCTAAAAGACTACAGACCCTACTAGAGCCCCCCAGGACCCTTCTAAAAGTCCCAAGACCCTTCTAGAGCCTCCCAGGACCCTTTTAAAAGCACCCAGACCCTTCTAGAGCCCCTCATGACCCTTCTAAAAGCCCACAGACCCTTCTAGAGCTCCCCAGGACCCTTCTAAAAGTCCCCAGACCCTTCTAGAGGCCCCCAGGGCCCCTCTAAATGTCCCCAGACCCTTCTAGAGCCCCCCAGGACCCTTCTAAAAGCACCAAGACCTTTCTAGAGCCACTCAGGACCCTTCTAAAAGCACCCAGACCCTTCTAGAGCCTCCCAGGACCTTTCTAAAAGCCCCCAGATCCATCTAGACCCCCCCAGGACAATTCTAAAAGCACCCAGACCCTTCTAGAGCCCCCCAGGATTTTTCTAGAAGACCCCAGACGCTTCTAGAGCCCCACAGGACCCATCTAAAAGCCCCCAGACCCTTCTAGAGACCCTACAGGACCCTTCTAAAAGCCCCCAGACTCTTCTAGAGCAAACCAGGAACCTTCTAATAGCTCCCAGACCCTTCTAGAGGCCCGCAGGACCCTTCTAAAAGACTCCAGACCCTACTAGAGCCCCCCAGGACCCTTCTAAAAGCCCCCAGACCCTTCTAGAGCCTCAAAGGACCCTTTTAAAAGCACCCAGACCCTTCTAGAGCCTCTCATGACCCTTCTAAAAGCCCACAGACCCATAAAGAGGCCCCCAGGACCCTTCTAAAAGTCCCCAGACCATTCTAAAGCCCCCCAGGACTCTTCTAAAAGCCCCCAGACCCTTCTAGAGGCCCCCAGGTCCCTTCTAAAAGCCCCCGGACCCTTCTAGAGCACCCCAGAACCCATCTAAAAGTCCCCAGACCCTTCTACAGCCCCACAGGACCCTTCTAAAAGCCCCCAGACCCTTATAGAGACACCCAGGACCCTTCTAAAAGCACCCAGACCCTTCTAGAGGCCCCCATTACTCTTCTGAAAGCACCCAGACCCTTCCAGAGCCCCGCAGGAACCTTCTAATAGCTCCCAGACCCTTCTAGAGCCCCCCAGGACCCTTCTAAAAGCACCCAGACCCTTCTAGAGCCCCCAGGATTTTTCTAAAAGACACCAGACCCTTCTAGAGCCCCACAGGACCCATCTAAAAGCCCCCAGACCCTTCTAGAGACCCTACATGACCCTTCTAAAAGCCCTCAGAACCTTCTAGAGCCTCCCAGGACCCTTCTAAAAGCACCCAGACCCTTCTAAAGCCCCCCAGGACCCTTCTAAATGTCCATAGACCATTCTAGAGCTCCCCAGGACCCTTCTAAAAGCCAACAGACCCTTCTAGAGCCCCCCAGGACCCTTCTAAAAGCCCCCAGACCCTTCTAGAGCCCCACAGGACACTTCTAAAAGTCCCCAGACCATTCTACAGCCCGCCAGTACTCATCTAAAAGCCCCCAGACCCTTCTAGAGCCTCCCAGGACCCTTCTAAAATCCCTCAGACCCTTCTAGAGGCCCCCAGGACCCTTCTAAAAGACCCCAGAGCCTTCTAGATGAACCCAGGACCCTTCTAAAAGCCCCCACACCCTTCTAGAGCCCACCAGGACGCTTCTAAAAGCCTCCAGACACTTCTAGAGCCCCCCAGTACCTTTCTAAAATCCCCCAGACCCTTCTAGAGCCCCCCAGGACCCTTCTAAAAGCCCCCAGACCCTTCTAGACCCTCCCCGGATCCTTCTAAAAGCACCCAGACTCTTCTAGAGTCTCCCAGGACCCTTCTAAAATCCCTCAGACCCTTCTAGAGGCCCCCAGGACCCTTCTAAAAGCCCCCAGACCTTTCTAGAGCCTCCCAGGACCCTTTTAAAAGCACCCAGACCATTCTAGAGCCCCTCATTACCCTTCTAAAAGCCCACAGACCCTTCTAGAGCTCCCCAGGACCCTTCTAAAAGTCCCCAGACCCTTCTAGAGGCCCCCAGGGCCCCTCTAAATGTCCCCAGACCCTTCTAGAGCCCCCCAGGACCCTTCTAAAAGCACCAAGACCTTTCTAGAGCCACTCAGGACCCTTCTAAAAGCCCCCAGACCCTTCTAGAGGCCCCCAGGTCCCTTCTAAAAGCACCCAGACCCTTCTAGAGCCCCCAGGATTTTTCTAAAAGACCCCAGACCCTTCTAGAGCCCCACAGGACCCATCTAAAAGCCCCCAGACCCTTCTAGAGACCCTACAGGACCCTTCTAAAAGCCCTCAGACCCTTCTAGAGCCTCCCAGGACCCTTCTAAAAGCACCCAGACCCTTCTAGAGCCCCCTAGGATCCTTCTCAAAGACCCCAGACCCTTCTAGAGCCCCCCAGGACCCTTCTAAAAGCACACAGACCCTTCTAGAGTTCCCCAGGACCCCTCTTAAGACCCCCAGACCCTTCTAGAGCCCCCCAGGACCCTTCTAAAAGTCCATAGACCATTCTAGAGCTCCCCAGGACCCTTCTAAAAGCCAACAGACCCTTCTAGAGCCCCCCAGGACCCTTCTAAAAGCCCCCAGACCCTTCTAGAGCCCCACAGGACCCTTCTAAAAGTCCCCAGACCATTCTACAGCCCGCCAGTACTCATCTAAAAGCCCCCAGACCCTTCTAGAGCCTCCCAGGACCCTTCTAAAATCCCTCAGACCCTTCTAGAGCCTCCCAGGACCCTTCTAAAAGACCCCAGAGCCTTCTAGATGAACCCAGGACCCTTCTAAAAGCCCCCACACCCTTCTAGAGCCCACCAGGACGCTTCTAAAAGCCTCCAGACCCTTCTAGAGCCCCCCAGGACCCTTCTAAAATTCCCCAGACCCTTCTAGAGCCCCCCAGGACCCTTCTAAAAGCCCCCAGACCCTTCTAGACCCTCCCCGGATCCTTCTAAAAGCACCCAGACTCTTCTAGAGTCTCCCAGGACCCTTCTAAGATCCCTCAGACCCTTCTAGAGGCCCCCAGGACCCTTCTAAAAGCCCCCAGAGCCTTCTAGAGCCAACCAGGACCCTTCTAAAAGCCCCCAGACCCTTCTAAACCCTCCCCGGATCCTTCTAAAAGCCCACAGACCATTTTAGAGGCCCCCAGGACCCTTCTAAAAGACTACAGACCCTACTAGAGCCCCCCAGGACCCTTCTAAAAGCCCCACAGACCCTTCTAGAGCCTCCCAGGACCCTTTTAAAAGCACCCAGACCCTTCTAGAGCCCCTCATGACCCTTCTAAATGCCCACAGACCCTTCTAGAGCCTCCCAGGACCCTTCTAAAAGCCCCCAGAGCCTTCTAGAGCCAACCAGGACCCTTCTAAAAGCCCCCAGACCCTTCTAAACCCTCCCCGAATCCTTCTAAAAGCCCACAGACCCTTCTAGAGCTCCCCAGGACCCTTCTAAAAGTCCCCAGACCCTTCTAGAGGCCCCCAGGGCCCCTCTAAATGTCCCCAGACCCTTCTAGAGCCCCCCAGGACCCTTCTAAAAGCACCAAGACCTTTCTAGAGCCACTCAGGACCCTTCTAAAAGCACCCAGACCCTTCTAGAGCCTCCCAGGACCTTTCTAAAAGCCCCCAGATCCATCTAGACCCCCCCAGGACAATTCTAAAAGCACCCAGACCCTTCTAGAGCCCCCCAGGATTTTTCTAGAAGACCCCAGACGCTTCTAGAGCCCCACAGGACCCATCTAAAAGCCCCCAGACCCTTCTAGAGACCCTACAGGACCCTTCTAAAAGCCCCCAGACCCTTCTAGAGCCAACCAGGAACCTTCTAATAGCTCCCAGACCCTTCTAGAGGCCCGCAGGACCCTTCTAAAAGACTCCAGACCCTACTAGAGCCCCCCAGGACCCTTCTAAAAGCCCCCAGACCCTTCTAGAGCCTCAAAGGACCCTTTTAAAAGCACCCAGACCCTTCTAGAGCCTCTCATGACCCTTCTAAAAGCCCACAGACCCTTCAAGAGCCCCCCAGGACCCTTCTAAAAGTCCCCAGACCATTCTAAAGCCCCCCAGGACTCTTCTAAAAGCCCCCAGACCCTTCTAGAGGCCCCCAGGTCCCTTCTAAAAGCCCCCGGACCCTTCTAGAGCACCCCAGAACCCATCTAAAAGTCCCCAGACCCTTCTACAGCCCCACAGGACCCTTCTAAAAGCCCCCAGACCCTTATAGAGACACCCAGGACCCTTCTAAAAGCACCCAGACCCTTCTAGAGGCCCCCATTACTCTTCTGAAAGCACCCAGACCCTTCCAGAGCCCCGCAGGAACCTTCTAATAGCTCCCAGACCCTTCTAGAGCCCCCCAGGACCCTTCTAAAAGCACCCAGACCCTTCTAGAGCCCCCAGGATTTTTCTAAAAGACACCAGACCCTTCTAGAGCCCCACAGGACCCATCTAAAAGCCCCCAGACCCTTCTAGAGACCCTACATGACCCTTCTAAAAGCCCTCAGAACCTTCTAGAGCCTCCCAGGACCCTTCTAAAAGCACCCAGACCCTTCTAGAGCCCCCCAGGACCCTTCTAAATGTCCATAGACCATTCTAGAGCTCCCCAGGACCCTTCTAAAAGCCAACAGACCCTTCTAGAGCCCCCCAGGACCCTTCTAAAAGCCCCCAGACCCTTCTAGAGCCCCACAGGACACTTCTAAAAGTCCCCAGACCATTCTACAGCCCGCCAGTACTCATCTAAAAGCCCCCAGACCCTTCTAGAGCCTCCCAGGACCCTTCTAAAATCCCTCAGACCCTTCTAGAGGCCCCCAGGACCCTTCTAAAAGACCCCAGAGCCTTCTAGATGAACCCAGGACCCTTCTAAAAGCCCCCACACCCTTCTAGAGCCCACCAGGACGCTTCTAAAAGCCTCCAGACACTTCTAGAGCCCCCCAGTACCTTTCTAAAATCCCCCAGACCCTTCTAGAGCCCCCCAGGACCCTTCTAAAAGCCCCCAGACCCTTCTAGACCCTCCCCGGATCCTTCTAAAAGCACCCAGACTCTTCTAGAGTCTCCCAGGACCCTTCTAAAATCCCTCAGACCCTTCTAGAGGCCCCCAGGACCCTTCTAAAAGCCCCCAGACCTTTCTAGAGCCTCCCAGGACCCTTTTAAAAGCACCCAGACCATTCTAGAGCCCCTCATTACCCTTCTAAAAGCCCACAGACCCTTCTAGAGCTCCCCAGGACCCTTCTAAAAGTCCCCAGACCCTTCTAGAGGCCCCCAGGGCCCCTCTAAATGTCCCCAGACCCTTCTAGAGCCCCCCAGGACCCTTCTAAAAGCACCAAGACCTTTCTAGAGCCACTCAGGACCCTTCTAAAAGCCCCCAGACCCTTCTAGAGGCCCCCAGGTCCCTTCTAAAAGCACCCAGACCCTTCTAGAGCCCCCAGGATTTTTCTAAAAGACCCCAGACCCTTCTAGAGCCCCACAGGACCCATCTAAAAGCCCCCAGACCCTTCTAGAGACCCTACAGGACCCTTCTAAAAGCCCTCAGACCCTTCTAGAGCCTCCCAGGACCCTTCTAAAAGCACCCAGACCCTTCTAGAGCCCCCTAGGATCCTTCTCAAAGACCCCAGACCCTTCTAGAGCCCCCCAGGACCCTTCTAAAAGCACACAGACCCTTCTAGAGTTCCCCAGGACCCCTCTTAAGACCCCCAGACCCTTCTAGAGCCCCCCAGGACCCTTCTAAAAGTCCATAGACCATTCTAGAGCTCCCCAGGACCCTTCTAAAAGCCAACAGACCCTTCTAGAGCCCCCCAGGACCCTTCTAAAAGCCCCCAGACCCTTCTAGAGCCCCACAGGACCCTTCTAAAAGTCCCCAGACCATTCTACAGCCCGCCAGTACTCATCTAAAAGCCCCCAGACCCTTCTAGAGCCTCCCAGGACCCTTCTAAAATCCCTCAGACCCTTCTAGAGCCTCCCAGGACCCTTCTAAAAGACCCCAGAGCCTTCTAGATGAACCCAGGACCCTTCTAAAAGCCCCCACACCCTTCTAGAGCCCACCAGGACGCTTCTAAAAGCCTCCAGACCCTTCTAGAGCCCCCCAGGACCCTTCTAAAATTCCCCAGACCCTTCTAGAGCCCCCCAGGACCCTTCTAAAAGCCCCCAGACCCTTCTAGACCCTCCCCGGATCCTTCTAAAAGCACCCAGACTCTTCTAGAGTCTCCCAGGACCCTTCTAAGATCCCTCAGACCCTTCTAGAGGCCCCCAGGACCCTTCTAAAAGCCCCCAGAGCCTTCTAGAGCCAACCAGGACCCTTCTAAAAGCCCCCAGACCCTTCTAAACCCTCCCCGGATCCTTCTAAAAGCCCACAGACCATTTTAGAGGCCCCCAGGACCCTTCTAAAAGACTACAGACCCTACTAGAGCCCCCCAGGACCCTTCTAAAAGCCCCACAGACCCTTCTAGAGCCTCCCAGGACCCTTTTAAAAGCACCCAGACCCTTCTAGAGCCCCTCATGACCCTTCTAAATGCCCACAGACCCTTCTAGAGCCTCCCAGGACCCTTCTAAAAGCCCCCAGAGCCTTCTAGAGCCAACCAGGACCCTTCTAAAAGCCCCCAGACCCTTCTAAACCCTCCCCGAATCCTTCTAAAAGCCCACAGACCCTTCTAGAGCTCCCCAGGACCCTTCTAAAAGTCCCCAGACCCTTCTAGAGGCCCCCAGGGCCCCTCTAAATGTCCCCAGACCCTTCTAGAGCCCCCCAGGACCCTTCTAAAAGCACCAAGACCTTTCTAGAGCCACTCAGGACCCTTCTAAAAGCACCCAGACCCTTCTAGAGCCTCCCAGGACCTTTCTAAAAGCCCCCAGATCCATCTAGACCCCCCCAGGACAATTCTAAAAGCACCCAGACCCTTCTAGAGCCCCCCAGGATTTTTCTAGAAGACCCCAGACGCTTCTAGAGCCCCACAGGACCCATCTAAAAGCCCCCAGACCCTTCTAGAGACCCTACAGGACCCTTCTAAAAGCCCCCAGACCCTTCTAGAGCCAACCAGGAACCTTCTAATAGCTCCCAGACCCTTCTAGAGGCCCGCAGGACCCTTCTAAAAGACTCCAGACCCTACTAGAGCCCCCCAGGACCCTTCTAAAAGCCCCCAGACCCTTCTAGAGCCTCAAAGGACCCTTTTAAAAGCACCCAGACCCTTCTAGAGCCTCTCATGACCCTTCTAAAAGCCCACAGACCCTTCAAGAGCCCCCCAGGACCCTTCTAAAAGTCCCCAGACCATTCTAAAGCCCCCCAGGACTCTTCTAAAAGCCCCCAGACCCTTCTAGAGGCCCCCAGGTCCCTTCTAAAAGCCCCCGGACCCTTCTAGAGCACCCCAGAACCCATCTAAAAGTCCCCAGACCCTCCTACAGCCCCACAGGACCCTTCTAAAAGACCCCAGACCCTTATAGAGACACCCAGGACCCTTCTAAAAGCACCCAGACCCTTCTAGAGGCCCCCATTACTCTTCTGAAAGCACCCAGACCCTTCCAGAGCCCCGCAGGAACCTTCTAATAGCCCCCAGACCCTTCTAGAGCCCCCCAGGACCCTTCTAAAAGCACCCAGACCCTTCTAGAGCCCCCCAGGATTTTTCTAAAAGACCCCAGACCCTTCTAGAGCCCCACAGGACCCATCTAAAAGCCCCCAGACCCTTCTAGAGACCCTACAGGACGCTTCTAAAAGCCCTCAGACCCTTCTAGAGCCTCCCAGGACCCTTCTAAAAGCACCCAGACCCTTCTAGAGCCCCCTAGGATCCTTCTCAAAGACCCCAGACCCTTCTAGAGCCCCCCAGGACCCTTCTAAAAGCCCCCAGACCCTTCTAGAGTTCCCCAGGACCCCTCTTAAGACCCCCAGACCCTTCTAGAGCCCCCCAGGACCCTTCTAAAAGTCCATAGACCATTCTAGAGCTCCCCAGGACCCTTCTAAAAGCCAACAGACCCTTCTAGAGCCCCCCCAGGACCCTTCTAAAAGCCCCCAGACCCTTCTAGAGCCCCACAGGACCCTTCTAAAAGTCCCCAGACCATTCTACAGCCCGCCAGTACTCATCTAAAAGCCCCCAGACCCTTCTAGAGCCTCCCAGGACCCTTCTAAAATCCCTCAGACCCTTCTAGAGCCTCCCAGGACCCTTCTAAAAGACCCCAGAGCCTTCTAGATGAACCCAGGACCCTTCTAAAAGCCCCCACACCCTTCTAGAGCCCACCAGGACGCTTCTAAAAGCCTCCAGACCCTTCTAGAGCCCCCCAGTACCTTTCTAAAATCCCCCAGACCCTTCTAGAGCCCCCCAGGACCCTTCTAAAAGCCCCCAGACCCTTCTAGACCCTCCCCGGATCCTTCTAAAAGCACCCAGACTCTTCTAGAGTCTCCCAGGACCCTTCTAAAATCCCTCAGACCCTTCTAGAGGCCCCCAGGACCCTTCTAAAAGCCCCCAGAGCCTTCTAGAGCCAACCAGGACCCTTCTAAAAGCCCCCAGACCCTTCTAAACCCTCCCCGGATCCTTCTAAAAGCCCACAGACCATTTTAGAGGCCCCCAGGACCCTTCTAAAAGACTACAGACCCTACTAGAGCCCCCCAGGACCCTTCTAAAAGTCCCAAGACCCTTCTAGAGCCTCCCAGGACCCTTTTAAAAGCACCCAGACCCTTCTAGAGCCCCTCATGACCCTTCTAAAAGCCCACAGACCCTTCTAGAGCTCCCCAGGACCCTTCTAAAAGTCCCCAGACCCTTCTAGAGGCCCCCAGGGCCCCTCTAAATGTCCCCAGACCCTTCTAGAGCCCCCCAGGACCGTTCTAAAAGCACCAAGACCTTTCTAGAGCCACTCAGGACCCTTCTAAAAGCACCCAGACCCTTCTAGAGCCTCCCAGGACCTTTCTAAAAGCCCCCAGATCCATCTAGACCCCCCCAGGACAATTCTAAAAGCACCCAGACCCTTCTAGAGCCCCCCAGGATTTTTCTAGAAGACCCCAGACGCTTCTAGAGCCCCACAGGACCCATCTAAAAGCCCCCAGACCCTTCTAGAGACCCTACAGGACCCTTCTAAAAGCCCCCAGACCCTTCTAGAGCCAACCAGGAACCTTCTAATAGCTCCCAGACCCTTCTAGAGGCATGCAGGACCCTTCTAAAAGACTCCACACCCTACTAGAGCCCCCCCGGACCTTTCTAAAAGCCCCCAGACCCTTCTAGAGCCCCCCAGGACCCTTTTAAAAGCACCCAGACCCTTCTAGAGCCTCTCATGACCCTTCTAAAAGCCCACAGACCCTTCAAGAGCCCCCCAGGACCCTTCTAAAAGTCCCCAGACCATTCTAAAGCCCCCCAGGACTATTCTAAAAGCCCCCAGACCCTTCTAGAGGCCCCCAGGTCCCTTCTAAAAGCCCCCGGACCCTTCTAGAGCACCCCAGAACCCATCTAAAAGTCCCCAGACCCTTCTACAGCCACACAGGACCCTTCTAAAAGACCCCAGACCCTTATAGAGACACCCAGGACCCTTCTAAAAGCACCCAGACCCTTCTAGAGGCCCCCATTACTCTTCTGAAAGCACCCAGACCCTTCCAGAGCCCCGCAGGAACCTTCTAATAGCCCCCAGACCCTTCTAGAGCCCCCCAGGACCTTTCTAAAAGCACCCAGACCCTTCTAGAGCCACCAGGATTTTTCTAAAAGACCCCAGACCCTTCTAGAGCCCCACAGGACCCATCTAAAAGCCCCCAGACCCTTCTAGAGACCCTACAGGACCCTTCTAAAAGCCCTCAGACCCTTCTAGAGCCTCCCAGGACCCTTCTAAAAGCACCCAGACCCTTCTAGAGCCCCCTAGGATCCTTCTCAAAGACCCCAGACCCTTCTAGAGCCCCCCAGGACCCTTCTAAAAGCACACAGACCCTTCTAGAGCCTCCCAGGACCCTTCTAAAAGCCCCCAGACCATTCTAGAGCCCCCCAGGACCCATCTAAAAGTCCATAGACCATTCTAGAGCTCCCCAGGACCCTTCTAAAAGCCAACAGACCCTTCTAGAGCCCCCCAGGACCCTTCTAAAAGCCCCCAGACCCTTCTAGAGCCCCACAGGACCCTTCTAAAAGTCCCCAGACCATTCTACAGCCCCCCACCACTCTTCTAAAAGCCCCCAGACCCTTCTAGAGCCTCCCAGGACCCTTCTAAAATCCCTCAGACCCTTCTAGAGGCCCCCAGGACCCTTCTAAAAGACCCCAGAGCCTTCTAGATGAACCCAGGACCCTTCTAAAAGCCCCCACACCCTTCTAGAGCCACCCAGGACGCTTCTAAAAGCCTCCAGACCCTTCTAGAGCCAACCAGGACCCTTCTATAATCCCCCAGACCCTTCTAGAGCCCCCCAGGACCCTTCTAAAAGCCCCCAGAGCCTTCTAGATGCCCCCAGGACCCTTCTAAAAGCCCCCACACCCTTCTAGAGCCCACCAGGACGCTTCTAAAAGCCTCCAGACCCTTCTAGAGCCCCCCAGGACCCTTCTAAAATTCCCCAGACCCTTCTAGAGCCCCCCAGGACCCTTCTAAAAGCCCCCAGACCCTTCTAGACCCTCCCCGGATCCTTCTAAAAGCACCCAGACTCTTCTAGAGCCTCCCAGGACCCTTCTAAAATCCCTCAGACCCTTCTAGAGGCCCCCAGGACCCTTCTAAAAGCCCCCAGACCCTTCTAGAGCCCCCCAGGACCCTTCTAAAACACCACAGACCATTTTAGAGGCCCCCAGGACCATTCTAAAAGACTACAGACCCTACTAGAGCCGCCCAAGACCCTTCTAAAAGCCCCCAGACCCTTCTAGAGCCTCCCAGGACCCTTTTAAAAGCACCCAGACCCTTCTAGAGCCCCTCATGACCCTTCTAAAAGCCCACAGACCCTTCTAGAGCCTCCCAGGACCCTTCTAAAAGCCCCCAGAGCCTTCTAGAGCTCCCCAGGACCCTTCTAAAAGCACCAAGACCTTTCTAGAGCCACTCAGGACCCTTGTAAAAGCACCCAGACCCTTCTAGAGCCTCCCAGGACCTTTCTAAAAGCCCCCAGATCCATCTAGACCCCCCCAGGACAATTCTAAAAGCACCCAGACCCTTCTAGAGCCCCCCAGGATTTTTCTAAAAGACCCCAGATCCATCTAGACCCCCCCAGGACAATTCTAAAAGCACCCAGACCCTTCTAGAGGCCCGCAGGACCCTTCTAAAAGACTCCAGACCCTACTAGAGCCCCCCCAGGACCCTTCTAACAGCCGCCAGACCCTTCTAGAGCCTCAAAGGACCCTTTTAAAAGCACCCAGACCCTTCTAGAGCCTCTCATGACCCTTCTAAAAGCCCACAGACCCTTCAAGAGCCCCCCAGGACCCTTCTAAAAGTCCCCAGACCATTCTAAAGCCCCCCAGGACTCTTCTAAAAGCCCCCAGACCCTTCTAGAGCCTCCCAGGACCTTTCTTAAATCCCTCAGACCCTTCTAGAGGCCCCCAGGACCCTTCTAAAAGCCCCCAGAGCCTTCTAGATGAACCCAGGACCCTTCTAAAAGCCCCCACACCCTTCTAGAGCCCCCCAGGACCCTTCTAAAATCCCCCAGACCCTTCTAGAGCCCCCCAGGACCCTTCTAAAAGCCCCCAGAGCCTTCTAGAGACCCTACAGGACCCTTCTAAAAGCACCCAGACCCTTCTAGAGTTCCCCAGGGCTCCTCTTAAGCCCCCCAGACCCTTCTAGAGCCCCCCAGGACCCTTCTAAAAGTCCCCAGACCATTCTAGAGCTCCCCAGGACCCTTCTAAAAGCCAACAGACCCTTGTAGAGCCCCCCAGGACCCTTCTAAAAGCCCCCTGACCCTTCTAGATCCGCCCAGGACCCTTCTAAAAGCCCACAGACCCTTCTAGAGGCCCCCATTACTCTTCTGAAAGCACCCAGACCCTTCCAGAGCCCCGCAGGAACCTTCTAATAGCCCCCAGACCCTTCTAGAGCCCCCCAGGACCCTTCTAAAAGCACCCAGACCCTTCTAGAGCCCCCAGGATTTTTCTAAAAGACCCCAGACACTTCTAGAGCCCCACAGGACCCATCTAAAAGCCCCCAGACCCTTCTAGAGACCCTACAGGACCCTTCTAAAAGCCCTCAGACCCTTCTAGAGCCTCCCAGGACCCTTCTAAAAGCACCCAGACCCTTCTAGAGCCCCCTAGGATCCTTCTCAAAGACCCCAGACCCTTCTAGAGCCCCCCAGGACCCTTCTAAAAGCCCCCAGACCCTTCTAGAGTTCCCCAGGACCCCTCTTAAGACCCCCAGACCCTTCTAGAGCCCCCCAGGACCCTTCTAAAAGTCCATAGACCATTCTAGAGCTCCCCAGGACCCTTCTAAAAGCCAACAGACCCTTCTAGAGCCCCCCAGGACCCTTCTAAAAGCCCCCAGACCCTTCTAGAGCCTCCCAGGACCCTTCTAAAATCCCTCAGACCCTTCTAGAGGCCCCCAGGACCCTTCTAAAAGACCCCAGAGCCTTCTAGATGAACCCAGGACCCTTCTAAAAGCCCCCACACCCTTCTAGAGCCCACCAGGACGCTTCTAAAAGCCTCCAGACCCTTCTAGAGCCCCCCAGGACCCTTCTAAAATTCCCCAGACCCTTCTAGAGCCCCCCAGGACCCTTCTAAAAGCCCCCAGACCCTTCTAGACCCTCCCCGGATCCTTCTAAAAGCACCCAGACTCTTCTAGAGTCTCCCAGGACCCTTCTAAAATCCCTCAGACCCTTCTAGAGGCCCCCAGGACCCTTCTAAAAGCCCCCAGAGCCTTCTAGAGCCAACCAGGACCCTTCTAAAAGCCCCCAGACCCTTCTAAACCCTCCCCGGATCCTTCTAAAATCCCACAGACCATTTTAGAGGCCCCCAGGACCCTTCTAAAAGACTACAGACCCTACTAGAGCCTCCCAGGACCCTTCTAAAAGCCCCCAGACCCTTCTAGAGCCTCCCAGGACCCTTTTAAAAGCACCCAGACCATTCTAGAGCCCCTCATGACCCTTCTAAAAGCCCACAGACCCTTCTAGAGCTCCCCAGGACCCTTCTAAAAGTCCCCAGACCCTTCTAGAGGCCCCCAGGGCCCCTCTAAATGTCCCCAGACCCTTCTAGAGCCCCTCAGGACCCTTCTAAAAGCACCAAGACCTTTCTAGAGCCACTCAGGACCCTTCTAAAAGCACCCAGACCCTTCTAGAGCCTCCCAGGACCTTTCTAAAAGCCCCCAGATCCATCTAGACCCCCCCAGGACAATTCTAAAAGCACCCAGACCCTTCTAGAGCCCCCCAGGATTTTTCTAGAAGACCCCAGACGCTTCTAGAGCCCCACAGGACCCATCTAAAAGCCCCCAGACCCTTCTAGAGACCCTACAGGACCCTTCTAAAAGCCCCCAGACCCTTCTAGAGCCAACCAGGAACCTTCTAATAGCTCCCAGACCTTTCTAGAGGCCCGCAGGACCCTTCTAAAAGACTCCAGACCCTACTAGAGCCCCCCAGGACCCTTCTAAAAGACTCCAGACCCTTCTAGAGCCTCAAAGGACCCTTTTAAAAGCACCCAGACCCTTCTAGAGCCTCTCATGACCCTTCTAAAAGCACACAGACCCTTCAAGAGCCCCCCAGGACCCTTCTAAAAGTCCCCAGACCATTCTAAAGCCCCCCAGGACTCTTCTAAAAGCCCCCAGACCCTTCTAGAGGCCCCCAGGTCCCTTCTAAAAGCCCCCGGACCCTTCTAGAGACCCTACAGGACGCTTCTAAAAGCCCTCAGACCCTTCAAGAGCCCCCCAGGACCCTTCTAAAAGTCCCCAGACCATTCTAAAGCCCCCCAGGACTCTTCTAAAAGCCCCCAGACCCTTCTAGAGGCCCCCAGGTCCCTTCTAAAAGCCCCCGGACCCTTCTAGAGCACCCCAGAACCCATCTAAAAGTCCCCAGACCCTCCTACAGCCCCACAGGACCCTTCTAAAAGACCCCAGACCCTTATAGAGACACCCAGGACCCTTCTAAAAGCACCCAGACCCTTCTAGAGGCCCCCATTACTCTTCTGAAAGCACCCAGACCCTTCCAGAGCCCCGCAGGAACCTTCTAATAGCCCCCAGACCCTTCTAGAGCCCCCCAGGACCCTTCTAAAAGCACCCAGACCCTTCTAGAGCCCCCCAGGATTTTTCTAAAAGACCCCAGACCCTTCTAGAGCCCCACAGGACCCATCTAAAAGCCCCCAGACCCTTCTAGAGACCCTACAGGA